>WBMW01001793.1:23905-43239 GCA_013396635.1 Penelope pileata
AGGCCTGGACGCAGTGCTCCAGGTGGGGCCTCGCGAGGGCAGAGCAGGGGGGGACAGTCCCTGCCCCCTGCCCCCCTCTGTTGGGGCAGCCCAGGATACCGTTGGCCTTCCGGGCTGCAGGCACACACTGCTGGCTCACGTGCAGCGTTTCGCCCAGCAGCACCCCCAAGTCATTTTCCTCAAGGCTGCTCTCAAGGAGTTCTTCTCCCAGTCTGTATGCATATGTGGGGTTGCCCCGATCCCAAGTGCAGTACCTTGCACTTGGCCTTGTTGAACCTCATTTGATTCTCATGGGCCCCATTTTTCAAGCCTGTCCAGTTCCATGCAGGGACATCCAGAGTAGGATGCCCAGGACCTGCTGGAGAGAAGCTCTGCAGAGAAGGACCTGAGTGTCCTGGTGACAACTACGGTGTCCTGGTGGCCAAATATGACAATTGGTTGGCCATGAGCCAGCAGTGTGTCCTGGTGGCCAAGGCCTATGGTATCCTGCAGTGCATTAAAAAGAGTGTGGCCAGCAGGTCAGGGGATCCTCCCCCTCTACTCTGCCCTGGTCAGGCCTCGCGTGGTGTACTGTGTCCAGTTCTGGGCTCCACAGTTCAAGAAAGACAGGGATCTCCTGGAAAGAGCCCAGTGGAGGGCAACAAAGATGATAAAGGGCCTGGAACATCTCCCTTATGAGGAGAGGCTGAGTGACCCGAGTCTGTTCAGTCTGGAGAAGAGAAGTCTGAGAGGGGATCTTATCAATGTCTATAAATATCTTAAGTGCAGGAGTCAAAGTGATGGGGCTAGGCTCTTCTCAGTGGTGTGCAGTGATAGGACAAGGGGCAATGGCCACAAACTGGAACATAGGAAGTTCTGCACAAATATGCATAAGAACTTCTTCACGGTGCAGGTGACGGAGCACTGGAACAGGCTGCCCGGGGAGGTGTGAAGTCTCCTTCCCTGGAGATATTCAAGACCCATCTGGACTCCTGCCTGTGTGACCTGCTGTAGGGAGCTGCTTTGGCAGGGGGTTGGACTCGATGATCTCTAGAGGTCCCTTCCAAGCCCTGCAATTCTGTGATTCTGTGACCAGGTCCAGATGGCTTTTGACCATCTCCAGGGAAGAGACTCAAAACCTCTCTGGTCCATGTGCCAATGCTCCATCACCTGAACAGCACAGATGTTTCTGGCTCTGCTTCCAAGAAGTTCTCTCCCCAGCTCTGTCTATTCAGTGACTTCAGCTGCAGCATTTGTGCTGTGTCCCTGAGAATCCACACAGTACCCAGAACTCCTGCCCTGTACTACAGGGAAGCTGCTGGGGTGCATAGGGCGCAGTGCAACCCACCAAGGCACGCTGGTATGCAAGGAGTACTGTTACACTCTTGGATGTACCAGAGTGCCCTGGCCAGTGGAGAGGAAGGGAAAGGTCTGGGGCCTGCAGACCTTGTGTTGCCTACCACAGTTTTCTTCTCTCCAAGAAGATCAGCAGTAGGAGAGAAATTATGAGATCTCATGGAGCATTGGAGCATCTCTAAGTCCCAGCAGGGGACTCAGACTGACACTCCATTTCCAAAGTCTGCCCCAGTGTTCACCAGCACAGCAACATTTTTGTCTGCCAAGGAGTCAGCATCTCCCTGGTTATAGGGAAGAAATACTGTGGGGCAGTCTGGATTGGAGAATGGGGTGGGGTAACACAGGTGTCCCATTACCTTCTGTCATGCAGCTCCATCCTGACCTATCTCTGTGCCACTTGCCCCATGTGCCCCATTTTGGCTGCCAAATTTCATCTGAGTCCTCTGCAAGAAAGGACAAGAGATGGGGACAGGAATGTGGACAGCGTGAGGCACTTCAACAGGCTCCGAGTGTTGCTCTCAGTGACCCCAAGCAAGAGGATGGAGGTATGCATGAGATGACGTATGGAGAAACCAGAGGGAGGAACCTTGTGTGGATTTCAAGGGTTGGGATTTGGAGATACCGTGAGGTTTGATTGAGGGTGCTTACGGAGTAGGAGTACAGGAGATGAGGTGTGGGAATTAGACATTCAAATAGGGGGTAGTATTTGGGAACACCAAATAATATGATTGGTGGTGACAGGACAAAGAATTTGAGGAGACCAAAATGAGAGGACTGGGAGCCCCATCTCCATTCCAAAAGCCCTAAGGGATCCACATGTCCAGGTATCCCTAGTCCCCACGGGAGGGGACCCAGGTGCCTGGGCCCCACCTAAGAAACCCTCTGTTCCCTGGAGACTTAAGCACCTGGGCCCCACCTAGCAACCCCCCTGTTCCCTGGACACCCAGGCATACGAGCGCTGTGGTTTGGGGCCATGGGGTGGTGGTGGGTGCCCCTCATGCTGGTCCTGGTGCCCTGGCTTCCTGGGGTGCACCCCTGCCTGCTCTGCTTTGGGCCCCCTGATCAGTGGGCCCGGCTGTGCCGTGAGATTGCCAGGACCTCTCACAAAGACTCCCAACACCAACACTGCCTGGAGGCCCTTGCAGAAGCTGCTGTGCCACTTGCCCCTGTCACTGTGGGTGGGTGGTGGGACGCCAGGGACACCCACTCCAATGGGGACCTCTGCCCAGGACACCCATCCTGACTGTCACCCTAGGGACCACCATTGGGACCATCACCCTGAACAGGACACCAGAGCCCTCTTCCCCCTCCCTCCTCTCCCCTCCCCAAGACACTCGCACTGACACTGGCAGTACCTCAGGTAGCTGGGAATCAGTGGCCTGGGTTGGAAGGGACCCCAAGGATCATCAAGTGCCTACCCCCCCAAAAAAGGGAACCCCTTTCCTGAACAGGGACCCCGCTTAGACAAACACTCTGGGGACCCCAAACCATGCCAAGATCTCCACAGTCCTGACCTGGATGCCCAGGGACCTTTCTCAGGCACCCCTCAGCCCTGCCTGGCACTCTCCTAACTCTTCCCTGGACTCCAGGGATCTCTGGGAATCCTGAACTTGCCTGGAATACTGGGCATCACCCAGCCCTGGACAGGGACACAATGGGGACTCCCAGCAACTCCGAGACTGACCCAAGACCTTGGGGATCCTCAGGGATACCTGACCCTTCCCAGAAGCCCTAAAACCTAACCAGGACATCAGGAATACCCTCCTTCCCTCCCGCCTCTCCCCCTCCCCCTCCCCTCCTCCGGCCCCCCAGCTCTTCCCGGAAACCTCTATCCCCGAACCTCCAATCCTGACCCTGTAGTGCCCTTGTACTGGTCTCAGGGTGGGGGCAGAGCGAGGCACTTCGGAAGATCATCATGGATGCCCTGCATTTACTGGAGAAGCAGAAGGACAAGAGTGAGCATGTATGGGGATGAGACATGAGAGGGTTGGGGTACAGGGGATGGGACATGGAGGACATGAATGGTGATCTGTGGGAATATAGGCTGTATGGAGTTCTGGGGTGGTGTAAGGGGATATTTGGGGAATCCTGAGGGTATATGTGTTTCAGAGTATAGAGAGTCTGGTGCTTTGGAGGGGTATTTAGGAATATATGGAACTCCAGAGTGGGTATGTGGGATCTGGATGAGTTGTACAGGGAATCTGTGGGATAGGGGGCTGGCGATCTTAATGTTGGGGGTCCTGGGGGTGGGGGAGCATTGTCTCACCTGGACATCTCTGAGCCCCCAGAGCCTTTTGAGGTGTCTCTGCAGGAAGCCATCCGTATAATTTGGGTGAAGCTGAGCCAACTGGAGGAAGGTATGGGGCCAGCAGGGACCTCCATTCAGGACTTCCACCCCTGTGAACCCTAGGACTCCCATCCCTGATTCCCCACTCAAGGGACTGACACAGAGACACCCCTCCTGGACATTTATACCCCAGGGACCCTCACCCTGGGCATCCCTTTCCCGGAGACAACCCCGTGGATGCCACACCAGGGCTGGACAAGGGCCGAGCCCTTACAGCTCATCACAGGGATGTGAACCCCTAATGATCCCCAGTTTAACTATGCTTCCCCCAACCAGCTCCAGCCTGCATCCCTCCCTGTGGTGAGTGCCTGCTCCTCTGTCTTGCCATCCCCCTGTCCCTTAATAAACCTCCTGAGACTATCCCTGGGACTGCCAAGCATTTCCCTCCCAGGGCACCAGCCAGCTGCCCGTGTCTTCCAGTGTGCAACCTGCAGCATGGTGGACTGCCAGTTCCCTCTGGACTGCCCAGGTAGGGGGGGCACAGGGACAGAGACATCCAGGCTGCGCTAAGCACTATCCTGGAGCTGGGTGCTGCAAGGCCCCTGGGGGTAGCCCTCCTTTCTCACATGAGGACATGGCTGCTGGGCCCACCACGAGCCCATGGGAGTGTGCCAGAAGGTGTGCCAGCTCATGCCTGCTGTGAACACAGGAGCATGTGTGGTTGTACAGGAGTGCAATCATTTCCGTGAGTGCACAAGCACAGTGTCTGCCAATACCCCCAGTTCAGGACTTGTGGGCCCACGAGGATGAAGCCATCACACTGCACTGCAATGTGCCCTTCGCCACCCCTCCAAACTTGCCCATTACCTGGATGTTTGCCAAGGACGTAAGTAGCACATACACGTGCAGGAGTGTGCTTAGACATCCATGAGGACTGGGCATGGGTAGCAGTGGTACTGGTGTGCTTGGCATAAGGATTACCCGTAGATGGAACATTGCTTACACACTTGACGTAAATGTACTTACTGCAAGCAGCATGTCTGAGAACACATACAGGATAGAAACAAGTGAGCACCCATAGGAAGGGTGTGAGCAGAAGGTGGATCACGGGTGTGTGTGCAGCTTCTTGTGCACTTACATGAAGAATGTGACTTATGCGTGTGTTATGCTTGTGCATTCCTGCGTGATACACACAAAGGCACAAGGTAGCATGTCTGGGACATGAGGTGCAATGCGCACACATGAGCATAAGACACAAGTAGCATGGGGGGGCACAACAAGCATGCGTATGACATGGATGCCTTTGCTTGCACGCACATGCTGCTGCACATACCTGATGGATTTGTTCCCCCGTGTCCCAGATACGCACGCAGGACCTGGCACTGTTTGAGGAACTGCCGAGGAGTATTGGGGAACCTTCCAGCCTGACGGTTCAGGACCCCACTCTGGGAACCATTGCCTGTCGCCTGGGACCCCCCTCTGAGACCCTGGCCCGCAAGTACTTCTACCTCAATGGTGGGCACAGACACCTGAGTCCTCCAAGGGCAGTAAGTGGTATGGGGTGTAGCAGGACCCTCAGATACCTGGGTCCATGGGAAAGGAGGTGGGGCTGTAAGCGCAGTGTACCTGGGCACTTGTTGGAGAGATTGGAGCGGAGCACGTGTTCTCCTCTCAGGGTGGTGGGGCATCACATGAGCCCCCAGACACCTGGATCTCTGGGGATCACAAGGTCTGTGGCTGCAGGGACACCTGTTTCCTGGACTGGAGCTCCCACTGACCTTGCGCGTCTGGGTCCCTACAGTATCAGGAGGAAGCGTGGAGGCAGAGCAGGGGCTCCAGGCCCGGTTCAGAGCTGTGCTGCGCTGGCCCCACGGCAGGACCCCCCTGCATCTCAGAGTGCCACTGGAGCTGTGGCTGGCACTTGGCTTCGTGGGACTTGTGCTGCTGCTGTTGTGAGTGCTCCTGACCTGCTAAACTCAAAATTTCCATGTCTGGGGTCCCTCACACACCAGCATGGGTTTTGTGAATCCTCCTGAAGTTCCGGCCCTTCAGGAATCCCTACAGATGCAGTGTCCAAGGAGGGGGCATAGACTCCTGAACTGACAGAGCCTCGTATTTTCCCCCAGGATTCCCATCATCCTAGGGCCCATTCTGGAACTCTTCACTTGCACCCAGGACCACT
Organism: Penelope pileata; assembly: GCA_013396635.1. Lineage (NCBI taxonomy): Eukaryota > Metazoa > Chordata > Aves > Galliformes > Cracidae > Penelope > Penelope pileata. Next base: position 29,710 of record WBMW01001793.1, read on the forward strand.
CCAGACCATTTTGCTTCCCCGGACTTCCTAATTTCCCGAGACTGTCACTTGCCTTCACTTTCCCCAGAGTCCCCATAGTCTCCCAGTTACACTCAGTTGACTCACTTGCCCCCACAAGACCCCCCCAGGGCCCCATACTTTCACCCTCCGTTCCTTCATTTGCTCCCAGGACCCACAGCTGCCCATGATCCCTTTCCCTCTCCCCCCAGCAGATGGGAATATGAGGTCTCCTTCCCTTTCCTACTCTTCATTCTTCTTATCTCCTCCTAGGGCTTCCTGGCAATGCTACAGAAAAACTACAAAGCCTCGCAGACTCCGGTGACTCCCAGGCATCCCACAGACCTGGACACAAGGGCCCAAAGGGAGTTCAGATTCACTTGGACTTACGCCAGGATCTTTCCCTGATGACCAAAAAATCTGCAGTTGTTCATTTTGCATTCACCATGAGGTGCAACTGGGACTCCTGGGTCTTTCCCCTAACTCTTTGCCCGTATGGATTGGTGGAGAACTTGGCTTTGCTTTTGTTACAAATTATTATCATACTTTCTTACCTATTTCTACGATAGAGAATTTATAGGATAGGGGGAGGTGGCTCAACCCTGTAAGAGACCACAGAGACAGGAGCAGCTGTGTGCCGTGTGCCAGAGAGTCCCTGCCTCTCAGGGCATGTGCGACAGGCCCCTGCCCCACCCGGGGAGGCTGCGGGGCTGGAGAGCCCTGAGGGAGTCCCCAGGTGTCCCAGGAAGGACCAGGGACTCACCTGCTGCGCTGCCTCCTGCCATGCTTCCGAACGAGGACCCTAGGCTGCAGTGGGGGACGGTGTTGTCCTGTCTCTTGAAGGAAGCGAGAGAGTGGAGGAACTTGGACTCCAGAAAGGGAGAACTGGGTGCTGCTGGGGTGTCACAGACCACAGGCACAGAGACAGCTCAGCCAGGAGTGAAGCAGAGAGATTTCCTTATTCACCTCAGAAGTGCTTACTCCTGCTCATCCGCCACAAATAGACACACAATTGTGCTTTAAGCTGGAAGCAGCTGAATGCCACACAGCCTTTCGCTCACTCCCCCTCCTCCCAGCTGGGATAAGGGATAGAATCGGAAAAAACAAGTACAACTTGTGGGTTGAGCTTACTAAGACAGAAAAGGAAAATAGAATAAAAATAACGATAATGATAATTATGTACAAAACAGGTGATGCACAAAGCAATCGCCCACCACCTGCTGACTGATGCCCAGCCAGTCCCCGAGCAGCAGCCTCTCCCTGGCTGACTCCCCTCAGTTTTATAATTCACACGATGTCATAGGGTATGGAATATCCCTTTGGCCAGTTCAGGTCAGCTGCCCTGGTCCTGTCCCCTCCCAGCTCCTCATGCCCCCCCAGTCCCTTTGCTGGCAAGGCAGCTGAGAAAGTAAAATGTCCTTGGCTCTGTACAGCACTGTCCAGCCAGAAGCGTAAACATCAGGACTTAGTGGTTTTGTTTTCCATCTAGAACCAAAACATAGCCTCATACCAGACACTGTGACAAAGACAGCTTCAGTCCCAGCTGAAACTAAGACAACAATTCTGATTTAGCAGCAATTTAGGATTTATTAATACCTTTACAATAAATCACAAGATTGGATGGTATGATTCTGATGGGGAGGGTTGGAAGCAAGTCCCAGCTCAGCGTCACAGGCTCCCTCCCTACCGACCTCGCCTCCCCAGGTGCCCGTACGTAATAGGTTTGAGGCTGTGGATCTTCAAGGGGAGGTAAGCGAGGATGCGGTGGAAGGTCCGCCCAGGAGGTTGTCTAGGGCGAGGCAGGCGACTCCATGTCTCAAGGCTGCCTCCGCCAAGAAAGAAAGAAGGGTAACTGTTGTAGGTGATTCCCTTCTGAGGGGAATGGAGGGCCCGATACACTGACTGGACCTGAATCGTAGGGAAGTGTGCTGCCTCCCTGGGGCCCGTGTCACGGACATTAATAAAGAACTCCCGGCGTCCAGGAGCACTGCGTCCAGGCCTGGGGCCCCCAGCACCAGAAGGATGCGGAGCTGTTGGAGCGGGGCCAGAGGAGGGCACGGGGATGCTGGGAGGCTGCAGCACCTCTGCTATGGAGAAAGGCTGAGGGAGCTGGGGGTGTTCAGCCAGGAGAAGAGAAGGCTCTGGGGAGACCTCACTGCAGCCTTCCGATACTTGAAGTGAGCTTATAAACAGGAGGGAGAGTGACTTTTTTACAAGGTCTGATTGTGATAGGAAAAGGGGAAATGGTTTTAAAGCAAAAGAGGAGACAAAGGAGACAAGTACAAAGCTGCAGGCCAAAGGTGAACTTTAAGGTGATGGTAATAGAACAAAGAAGACCTTTCAAAAAAAAAAAAANGGACACTGCCTGAAGAACTGCACCCACCTCTGCCTACCTGTGGTTACCAGGGGCAACAAAAGATATGACCAAGGAGAAAACCGCTTCTGCCAAGGCCAAGCAGCTTTTCGACGGTCACCCCCTTCCAGGAGCCCTCCAAAAAGGGAGATACGCATGACCTGCTTGCAGATCAAGCCATGCAGATGCAAACCACAATATTCCAACATTGTATGGTTCTCAGTTACTTACTAGCTGAAGAAGGGGGGTGTCTGTGGTAAACTGAATGACTCTAATTGTTGTCTGTAGATTGATGATGATGGTAACATTGTTAAACAAATTGCCAAAGGTATATGAAACGTAGCTCACAACATCACATGATGTTGTTCACCCACATGGCCACTGTGGGGGCATTCCATTACTTTGAGTGTTCTGGAATTCCCTTCCATTGCTGTGAGCGTTCAGGTTCCCTCTGTTCTGCTCTGTGGGCCCTCGGCTACCCTCCATTCCTTTCTGAGCGTGTGTAGCTCTTCTCTGCTCTCCAGCTCATGACACCACAGGTCCCATTGTGGGAATAGAATGTTGTTTTTGCATTAGAACTAACAAAATCAGTGCAATGTATATTGTTGTACGTTAAAACTGACCGCAGGAGAGCAAGGCCTTGGTGCCTGCTGACACAGCAACACTGCTGGGAGTGCGGGCTGGGCCTTGGTGATCGCGAGGAACGCAACATGGGTGCGAGTGCAGGTGCTCAGAAGGGCCGGCCTTAGTGGCTGCTGAGATAGCAACATGGTTGTGAGAATGGACAACAGTCAGTCGAACCAGTGGAAAACTACTGACTGCAAGTATTAGTTAGCGTTGGGTAGTTTTGTGAACCTGAAGTACTCTGCCAACAGGTAACCAGGGGAGGGAGGGGGGCATAGGATAATAGGGCATAAAAGATGTGAAACTGTTTCTGCAGGTGCACTCGTGTTTGCAGGATGCTGCCATTGCAATTGCGAATAAAAACTGCTTAAACTGCTTCACTAGGGGTCCGGTTTCCGATAAAGTCATTTGAGATGTTTCTCACACCATCCATGCATGCTCAGATCTCCTCCATTCCCCTTTGTACACACGCCAGTCCCTGTCATTCCTTATATCCAAACTTATCCCTCTATATACCCTCAAATTCCCTCTGTTACCTTCCAAGTGCTCTTTGATCCCCACCATTGCACTCATTCACCCTTGGATTTGTTCAGTTCCAAGCACTCTCAGATGCCCTTAATTCCCCACTGTGACCATTCAGGTCCCAGCAGTTCCCCACTGTTCGCTCTCACAACCCCTTCATACCCTTTCAGTCACCTTCACATCCCACTCGCTTCACTCCCCATGCTCACCTCTTGTGTCCCTGCACAAACAGGACCTCCTCCATTCCCCCTCTCCTGTGCTTGCAGCTCCCTGCATTTCCTTCTGCCTGCACTTCTGTTTCTCTCCCCCCACGGTCAGATTTTCTCTTTTCCCTTTTCTGTGTGCTCAGTGCTATCTGCTCCCCTCTGTGCAGGCTCACATCCCTCTGTTCCATGACAAACACCCTCAGACTCTCACCATTGCTCTCCATCAAATTTCAGGTCCCCTCTGTGGGTGCATGTTTCCTAAGATGCCCCCCACACACCATCCACAGCTCTCCTCCTTTCCTCTCTGCATACACTCAGGTTTTCTTCGCTACCATCCATGCAGGATCAGGATTTCTCCTTTTCTCCGTGCATTCAGACTCCTCCATTCCCCTCTGTATGTACTCAGAACTCCACTGCTGTCTTCCACCCACCCAGGTTCTCTATTCCAGGGCAGACACTTCTTTGCAGTCATCCATCTGAAAATTGTAACCAAGAAAACTCTCCAAAACAAATGATAGTTTATAAAGCCCACATTGGTTTATTACAGCACTGAGGATTTCTCCTCCTAACACCAACGGACAAAAGCACACATCATATACAGTAAAAAAATTGAATATTCATATAGTTTCTGAGAAGTCCCTGCCTATTTCCAGGAAATCTAATGCATATACCAATACATTGCGAACTGCCTCCACCCAAGGTGCTGAGCTGGGGGAAGGGTGTCTGCTGGTCTCACAGTTTGCTCAGATATGGTACTGATGTTGAGTAACATCCTGCTCTCTTGACACTTATATTACTCTTTGGCACCTCTTTGGCACATAGGCTTGTACTGTTCTTACTTATATCTCGTACACAGAGGGGCCTGTTCTTATCTGGAGCACAAAGGGGTGTGTTCTTGGAATATTAACTAAATTCTTTAAGTCTTTGTTATCAATTCTGCATGACTGATCTCCTGGACCACTTGCTGCTGGGACCGCAGCTGACCAGCAGAGACTGCCAGGGGTGTCTCAGCATTCTGCTCCCACCTGCACCCTGCAGCTCAGCGCTGTGGCATGGGAATGGGGCTTTCCAGCATTCCGCAGGTCACCTCCACCTCTGCCATTGTCACCACCAGTACTCCGGATGCTGTCCTATGGCAGCTGGTCTCTCTGGGCTGCTCTGATTCCCCACTGGAGCCACAGTGGGCTTGACAGAAGCAGCCTGAATGGAGCCCCCACCTTGGCAGCAGCCGTGCTGCAGTGCTGAGGGCAGGACACCCCCAGCGTTTGCTTTCCTCACTGGATGATGACTGGCATCCAAGTGTTTATTTACTATCAGCACTCTTCAGAACTCCCAAATATACTGTTCCCAGCAGAAACTCCACTCAAGTTGCTAAGCACTCTCAGAAGAGAACATTCCAAGGACTCTTGCTGGCACCGGGATTATTTTCTTTGCAGCCTAGGAAGCTACGTGCTAAGAACCACGGTCGCTTTTCTCAGGTCACGTTTTCTGAGGACAGAAAGGGAACCTGGTCTGCTTTCCACCTCCCAGAAGAAGGGAGCTGTGAGGGGATTGGACTCGCTCACCCCTCCCACTGCTGAGGGCACTACAAAGGCCCCTCTGGTACCTGCGGCTCCGCAGCTCTGCAGCTCTGAGAGTGTTCCTGCACCGAAGCCATGGGTGAGTGTAGTGCTGGGAAGGGGCACTCCATGCTTGTAATGGGAGGAGTACAGGGACAGCGACAGTAGAGGCTGTGTGCCCAGCTCCTCACACCGCGATAGTGGATGGTGGTCTGGGTGCACTCAGAAGGCTGTGCTCGCCTATGCATGCCTGCAGCATGTGCCGTGCCTGCTGGCTAACCCAGCCACTTCCCTGCTCCAGGAACAGGAATGTTTCCTTGTGAGAACTCGGCTCGGTGAGCTGTTGGGTGCTTTGCTCCACCTGACACTGCCTCATGCACAACTTTTTGGGAGCGAGCCAAGGGAAAGAGGCTGCTTACCCCTCAGGCAAACAAGCCGAGGCGTTTCAGCACACTCTGCAGCTTGCACACACCACCTTGCTGCTACGGAGCATATCTGTTGCATTCCCGCACCTCACCTTCAGGGCTGGAGACGCGGGATTTCCCCCTGCTCAGAAGGGAGGGTCACATTTCATCTTGTTTAAATCTTTTCCCTTTCTAGTAACCCAGTGTCTTCTGCTCCTTGCTTGCGTGCTGTTCTTGGCCACCCCAGGCCTCTCCGTGCCAATCCAAACCCTAAGCGTCTTCAGGAAAGCTCTCTCCAACAGTTCGGCAAATGCTCTGGAGAAAAGCAGTACGTAGCATTCCATGGGTATTGCAGTGCTCTCGCCAACCCCATTTCAGTCCCTTGGTCTGGGCCAGCCCAGTGGGCACAACCAGTGCTCTGGGCCAGCAGAGGCTGTATATGAAGTGGCACTCAGGGGAGAGTGCATGACAGTGCCACAGATCCAGAAAACTCCTCCACAGTGTAGACAGAGAGGTAGGATGGGGAGAGGCAGCATCAGCCCCAGGCTTTGCTTTTTTTAGGAAAGGATCACTGCCCATCTGGCAGATGACATTAACTGCAGTGGGAGGGTACAACCCTACCCTAAGTGAGGCAAGAGGAGACCACGCCAGCAGCACAGGGCAGATCTAGCACTGTGTGCTTGTGTGCAGCTCTGGGGGAAGAAGGGCCTTACATCACCTCTTGCCCCGACCCCACTCTGGGTTGGAGGGTGGTGGATGTGAGGAGTGTGCCCAGTGCAGGTGGCAGTGCTCCGGTGTGTGTGTGCATACACCATGAAGGCTGATGGAGGCGTCTGTGTGCTGGGAGGGACCATTCTGTTCCCTCACACAAAGGCAGGGGCAAGGTCCTCCTCACCTCCCTGCCCAGCCGGACCCCATTTTAGCTACACAGCCCCTTTTCAGCGTCTGTATCGGTCTCCAGGCCTGATACCAGCACAGTCCAGTGGAACAAGGGCCTTTCCCTGGGGCAGCCTTCTGCTGGACGTTGAGGAAGATGAGCAAAGGGCTGAGGCCAACCCAACCTCACCTCCAGCTAAGCACATGGACCTCTCTGGGCTGGGGCAGCTGAGTATCTCCAAGGCACTCTGGCCAGATGTCCATCTGTCCTGCCACAAGGTGACGCATGATCTTGTTCTGTTGTTAAAGCACCCTCTCTCTGCCCCAGGTTGGCCCAAGGACTGCAGTGAGATCACTCCTGGCAGCCCCAGTGGCATCTACATCATCCAGCCAAAGGGACTCCATCCCATCATGGTGTACTGTGAAATGAACATGACAGACGGGGGCTGGACGGTCATCCAGAGGAACCGGCACAACACGGAGATCACCTGGGCTGAGTCCTGGAGCACCTACAAGTACGGCTTCGGGAACGTGCGCAGCGACCACTGGCTGGGCACTGAGTACATCCATCAGATCGCCAAGCAGAAGGTCTACCAGGTCAGATTTGTCATCTGGGATGCTTCAAACAACACCGAGTTTGCAGAGTACAACCTCTTCAGTCTGGATGATGAGTCCCACGGCTACCGGCTGAGGCTGGGCTCCTACACAGGGACAGCGGGGGATGCCATGGACTCTGACAATCCCAGTAATGTGCACAACAACATGAAATTCTCCACAAAAGATCGGGATCAGGACACTTCAAGAAAGAACTGTGCATACCGCTCTGGGGGAGGGTGGTGGTACTCAGCATGTTATTCTGTACGGCTGAATTTCAAGGGTGGCATGACATGGGGTAGCCTATGCAAAGGGGACTGCAAATCCTCCCTTATCCTCATCAAACCATTTCCTTACAACTAGCATTCTTTCTTCACTGGGCATGGCCAGACCAGTGCTCTGCCAAGTCCCACTTTGCTGGCTGGGTCTCTGGGGGTAAATGGTGGTGTTCCTGTATATCAAGAGCTATTTTCCTTTACTCTTTTCCCAGAAATTAGCAATGCTTGCTGCTTTGTCTATGGCCTGTCACCCGTGGTGAGTTTTTAGGATCATTATTAGAACAAGACTTTATAAACACTTCCTTTTTCCATTATGCTGCTTCTGGGGAGAAAGACTGCTAAAACCCTCCTGATCCACCAAGACCTTGTTCTTTTTCTCCTTTGAGGTTACAGATGAAGACCACAGACTCCAGCAGAAAAATGTTGCATTGCTTGCTAGCTTGACTTAAGTTTCTCTGAGCACAGGCTGACCATTCATCTGCCATAGCCTGTGTTCGTCTTGCAGAATATAATTGTTTTCAGAACCTCCACAGACATGTGAAAATGTCTGCCAGCTTCCAGCCACGAGCAGACCTGAGGCTCTTGGTGCAGTAAGAAATCAAAGGGGAAATTTTTGACAAAACTCACATGGGGAATTAAAGACAAAGCCTGCACATACAGAAGGGAGGTGAGTTTAAAGGTGGGAATCTTTCAAAAAGGGAATGCAGTACCACATGGCCAAAAGTAAGAGGTGAGAATGTGGCTCCTCTTTGCCTTTCTCTTTCCAGCTTGACCATTTCACCATCAGCCTTTTTCAGGCAAGGGGTGACCACAATCCTCGCTGCTTTCCAGCCCAGGCTAGCTGATGGAGAAACTGACACTTTGCTCAGCAGCTGAGGACTAGCTGAGCCAGCACCAGCCTAACCACAGTGCTGAATGCTGTCTGACTTAAGCTAGATTTTGAAGGAACTAACATCTGACTCAAAACCACAATGAGTATCCAATATGACTGTGAGCCAATTGTCTTAACCCCATAAACAGTGAACAGCCCAAGAGCCCTTTGAGCTCTCCTATACAACAGCGGGCTGCACGGCAGGATCTCCCCTTGAGCAGGGGCACCTCTCAAGATTACACCTCCTGCACTAATTGCCTGTTGCAGTGTTTTCTGACACTTGCTGCAATGATTTCTTATGCCTTGACATTAAGAGACTCCTTGCCCATACAATCCTCAGTAAGCGACTCACTGTTAAGCTTTGTTATCTTCGCTAAGATTATATCACAGATGGACTGTGTGTATATAATCCCTCAGACGTAACTCATTGACCATGTCAGGGACCAGGACTGGATGCAGCCACACCTGGGCTCCTCACCTCCATGGTTCAAGGAGTTCAGAAAGAAACGAAGTTCTCTCTGAACCCTGTGACTCAGTGGAAGGGCCTCCTCAACCTTTAGACAGAAACCGTGACCAAATCTGGGACTAAGTTTGGATCCAGCTGCACCTAGACTCCTCTAAGAAGGAATTTAGAAAGCAGTGGGGTCCATTCTGAACCTCGTGGCTGAACAGGAGGGTCTCCAGTAGAATCTGTGTTTAATCCTATCTTGTATGTAGTAAATAAACAAGTGTACCTTAACATCTCAAATCCTGTTAAGTCACTGTCTTATTCACGATTAAGCTTTGTTAAATCACCATATCACATCAATAAATATATTGCTGCTTCTCTCCTATGAGTGAAGTATATGGTTTCTATCCACGACAGAGAGTAGGGCTGTAGTGACCATGCCCTGCTTGAGTTCATGATCTTGAGAAATATGGGCCTGGCAAAGACCAAAATCAGGACCCTGAGCTTTAGAAGAGGAAACTTCAGCCTGTTTAAGGAGCTATCAAATGAGATCCCCTAGGAAACTGTCCTTGGGGACAAGAGAAAAGAACACAGCTGACAGCTCTTTAAGGATACCTTTTTGAGAGTACAAGAGCTTTCCATCCCCCAGCATCAGAAATCAAACAGAGGAGGCAAAGACCTGCTGGTAAAACAGGGATAAGAAGAGCATGTACAGGCAGTGGAAGAAAGGATGAGGGGCCTGGGAAGAATACAGGAATGCTGTCTAGACATGCGGAGATGGGATCAGGAAAGCCAAAGTGCACATGGAATTGAACTTGGTGAGGGATGTGAAGAAGAACAAGAAGGGATTCTATAGGTACATTGGTCAGAAAAGAAAGGCCAAGGAGAGTGTATCTCCTCTGATAAATGAGAAGGGAGAAATGGCAACAACAGACTTGGAGAAGGCTGAGGTACTCAATGAGTTCTTTGCCTCAGTCCTTACTGGCAGTCAGACTCCCACATCTCTCACATCCTTGAACCTCTAGGCAGGACTTGGGGGAGCAAAATCCCTCCCACTGTAAACCAGGGGCAGGTTTGAGACCACCTGTTGAGACTGAATGTATACGAATCCATGGGGCCTGATGACATGCATCCCAGGGTCCTGAAGGAGCTGGCTGATGTGGTTGCTGAGCCTCTTTCCATCATATCTGAAAAGTTGTGGCTGTCAGGCAAAGTTGCCGGTGACTGGAAAAAGGGAAACATCACTGCCATTTTTAAGGAAGGGAGAAAGGAAGACCCAGGGAACTACAGGCCAGTGTGCCTCCCATCTATGCCGGGAAAGATCATGGAACAGATCCTCCTGGACAACATGTTAAAGCACATGAGGGATGAGCAGGTGATATGAGACAGCCAGCATGGCTTCTACCAAGGGAAGGTCGTGCCTGACCAAACTGGTGGCCTTCTATGATGCATTAGTGGACAAAGGAGGAGCAACTGATCTCATCTACTTGGAATTCTGCAAGACCTTTGATACAGTCCCACATCACATTATTCTCTCTAAATTGCAAAGATATGGATTTGAAAGGGTGGGTTATTCAGTGGATAAAGAATTGGTTGGATGGTTACAGCCAGAGGGTTGTGGCGAATGGCTCTATGTCCAGGTAGATGCTTGTGACGAGTGGTGTCCCCCAGAGGTCCATCTTGGGACCGGTACTCTTTAACATCCTTATCAACAACCTGGACAGTGGGATCGAGTGCACCATCAGCAGTTTGCTGATGACACCACGCTGAGCGGTGCAGCTGACACAACTGAAGGAAGGGATGCCATCCAAAGGGACCCAGCCAGGCTTGAGAAGCAGGCCCTTGTCAATCTCATGAAGTTCAGCAAGGCCAAGTGCAAGATCCTGCACCTGGGTGGGGGCAATCCCAAACATCAGTATGGCCTGGAGAATTAATGGATTGAGAGCAGCCCTGCTGAGAAGGACTCGGGGGTGCTGGTGGATGAAACGCTGCACGTGAGCCAGCAGTGTGTGCCTGCAGCCCGGAAGGCCAATGGTATCCTGGGCTGCCCCAACAGAGGGGGGCAGGGGGCAGGGACTGTCCCCCTCTGCTCTGCCCTCGCGAGGCCCCACCTGGAGCACTGCGCCCAGGCCTGGGGCCCCCAGCACCAGAAGGATGCGGAGCTGTTGGAGCGGGGCCAGAGGAGGGCACGGGGATGCTGGGAGGCTGCAGCACCTCTGCTATGGAGAAAGGCTGAGGGAGCTGGGGGTGTTCAGCCGGGAGAAGAGAAGGCTCTGGGGAGACCTCATTGCAGCCTTTCAGTACCTAAAGGGAGCTTTTAAAACACAGTCCGATAGTGATAGTAAATGGGAGAATGGTTTTAAACTAAAAGAGGGGAGATTTAGGTTAGATGTGAGGAGGAAGTTCTTTACCCTGCGGCAGTGAGGCCCTGTCCCAGGCTACCCAGAGCTGTTTTCCCCGTCCCTGGAGGTGCCCAAGGCCAGGCTGGATGGGCCCTGGGCAGCCTGAGCTGGGGGGGCACCCAGCCCACAGCAGGGGTTGGGCAGGGGGGGCTGTGAGGTTCTGTGATAAACCTGTCCCGTACAGTTAGTTTGTACATCCGCAAAGGATTGGAAATGACTTTTTAAACCAGCAGACACATCTCAGTTCAGAAATGCTACTCTCAAGTCAAACTGGGAAGTCTTTCTCAGCTAGCACCACCCTCATGCATTGACCTTCCCGCGCACCAGGGCTCCAGGCCCACTGATGACTCCAGGACAGCCAAGGCTGCCTGTACACCTCAGAAACAGTGCTGCCATAGCTCTTCAGGCTGCCCTTGGAACTCACTCAGAGATCCCAGGCCTGAGAGTCCAAAGTAGTTCAGGATTAACGGTTGCAAACTTTCCCAAGGCTCAGTTTTCTTTCAAAGACATAGAAGGAGAACAGTTGCTTCTTTCAGGCCATAAGTTCAAACTTCCATTGCAAGGAAGATCCATAGCCACATTCCCCCTCTGCAGCACAGTGGGACTGACTTGCACACACCACATGTTCCTTGTGCTCTCAGGGATCCCACCACCTGCTCCACACCTCACTCTGTGGCGGTCTCTTCCCCTTCCCAGCATGAACCAACCATCCAGCCATGGGCAGAGGCAGATTTTGGGCAAGGGTTTTGTAGGCTGGCCCTGCTGACTGATCATAGCCTTATAGTCACAGTTCAATGCATAGTGGAAGTATCCAGAGATCTGAGAATCAAACCACAGTCAGGTACAACTATGCACAGCTGTGTAAAACAGCCACTCTAGAGGGACAAAAAGACAGTCAGTATCAGGGAGAATGAGTGTCAGGTCTTCACTGAGGAACATTCAAGCACTTCAGAAAAAAAAAAAAAAGAAAGAAAAACAAACATTAGCACAAAATGTTAATGTTAACATTAGCACAAAAACTGGCAGTCCGTGGCCTGGACAGGTTCACTCTTCTCTGGGTAAAGAACTGGCTGGAGGGCCATGCCCAGCGGGTAGTGGTTAATGGAGTCAAGTCCAGCTGGCGTCCCGTTACCAGTGGTGTCCCCCAGGGGTCGGTACTGGGGCCCATCTTGTTTAATATCTTTATTGATGACCTAGACGAGGGCATCGAGTGTACCCTCAGTCAGTTTGCAGATGACACCAAGTTGGGAGGATGTGTCGATCTGCCGGAGGGTAGGGAGGCCCTTCAGAGGGATCTGGACAGGCTGCATCGCTGGGCTGAGGCCAATGGGATGAGGTTCAATAAGGCCAAGTGCCGGGTCCTGCACTTTGGCCACAATAACCCCATGCAATGCTATAGGCTTGGAGCAGATTGGCTTGAAGACTGCATAGAGGAAAAGGACCTGGNCTGCAACTTCCTGAAGGGAGGCTGTGGTGAGGAGGGGGTCGGCCTCTGCTCCCAGATAACTACTGACAGGATGAGAGGGAATGGCCACAAGTTGTGCCAGGGTAAATTTAGATTAGATATAAGGAAAAACTTTTTCTCTCAAAGAGTGGTCAGGCACTGGAATGGCTGCCTAGGGAGGTGGTGGAGTCACCGTCCCTGGTGCTGTTCAAGAAGCGTCTGGGTGAGGTGCTAAGGGATAGGATTTAGTAGCTTAGTGGGTAGGGATGGTGATAGGAGGACAGTTGGACTAGATGATCTTGTAGATCCTTTCCAACCTAGTGTTTCTATGATTCTATGATTCTAGTCTTTTCATTGATCCTCCTGGTTAAAGGGAAGGGGAGGGAAGCGGAAGAAAAAATTGAGAAAAATTGGTTGAGGGAGTGGTGTCATAGACAGGGCTTTGGCTATTTGTACAATGGGACTTGCTTTGAGAAATCTGGTCTTCTGGGGGCTGATGAGGTCCAACTTTCAGAGAAGGGTAAGGATCTCTTTGGCAACAAGCTTTCCAACCTAGTCAGGAGGGTTTTAAACTAAAGTTGCTGGGGGAGGGGATCCTCAATCCATCTCACTTTGAGGTCATTTACACTAATGGTTGCTCTCGACCCAGAGTAGAATCACAGGTCAGGAAGAGAGCACCTGAAGGGAAGGACAAGAGAACTCCAAGTGGTAAATCAGCCTCAGTGGGGACCCAACTTAAATGCCTGTACACTAACACACAGAGCATGGGGAGCAAACAGGCAGAGTTACAGGTGTGTGCATGCCTACAAGGCTATGATGTAATTGGCATCAATGCGACGTGGTGAGATGGCTCTCATAATTGGAGCGTAGGAATAGATGGGTATNTGATGTAATTGGCATCAATGCGACGTGGTGAGATGGCTCTCATAATTGGAGCGTAGGAATAGATGGG
>WBMW01001794.1:0-20302 GCA_013396635.1 Penelope pileata
AACTGTGTGGAACTCAGCTATCCATACAGGTCTGTTAACATTTGAGAATGATTCCTTAAAAAAAAAAAAAAAAGCTACTTCATATTTTTACTTTACATATTTTTACTATAATATATATGTATTTAACTTTAGTTTAAAAGAACTGCTCACTGTTTTGGCCTCTTCAAAAGAACTTCTGAACGTTTCGGCAAGTAGCGGGGCTATTCCAAAGATGACCAAAATAAGAAAATTCCAATGGCTTAAATGATCCTGGACTGAACATAAAATTGAAGCAATGTTCAAGGTTTTATTCAGGGCTATTTCCCACCTGAAGCTGAGATAATATGCAAACCTAAGTAAATGTAGAAAAATAACAAAGCAAGGAATGTTGCTCTTTTATAAAGTATATTAAAAATATGAATACATTTTTATGAAAATCAAAACGTGGCCTTGTCTAAAGCATACAAAACATTACAGACTGTCATTAGTTGCTTGGCAACTATGTGTTTGATTTTATTCTGTTGAATTTCATATTTCATATTGATGAATAAAAAAAAAAAATCAGAATCTGAAAGACACTTTTTTAGACTTCACTGGAGTGCTTTAATTGAAAAAAACTGTTAATGTGGTTGGAGACTTGGCATGGGCTGTTATTAAACCAGAAGACAAACAGGTATAATCAACAGTGATACGTAATATTATTTAGCTCCTATTTATGCTGAGTGTTGCTGTTTTTAATTGTTGGATTTTTTTGAGAACGTTTCATTCCTTAAAAAAAGAAAGGTTTCCCATGTTGTTCTTGATTAGAAGAGTTGCAGTAGAGAAAATAATAATAATTAGAGTAATAACTATTAATAATAATAGTTGAACAGTTAGCCCTCCACATTCATGTTTGAAATCTGCAGTTTCATCCAATGCCTGAGAAAACCCTGAAGTTAGTTTCTTAGTTTCTTGGAAATGTTTTCTCCTTTTCTTCTTCACTTTAGCTTTGGAACTGAATCAGTCATTTGCAAACCTGTAATTCCAGTTCTCCTCAAATATGTGTATGAAAAGCTTTTCTTGTCAAAAATGGGATGTACAGTAGTGGAACATTAGTTCGTTTGATAAATATTTATTCCTAGTACAGTAAAAGGTCACCTATGGTCTGCTCTTTGCCAAGGTCTTTAAATTATGGATTTACCTGAGAACTCATTGTACTTTATATCATTCACACTGCCAGTCATCATTATAAGAAAAGCTCAGCCCTCTCTTGATAGTAAACATATGTTCTGAAAAAGCAGCAGTGTATCAACAGAGAAAAAGCCACCACTTCAGCAGCATAGTGGATCAGACTGCTAGAACTGAGGACAATGCCATGCAGTGAACAGCAAAGGCTGGCTTAGTATCTGGAATATTAAAGTAGCATGAAAGACACATCTGACTTTAAACACCAAAATAAATGTGTATTATGTTGTTGTCATCTACGACTCTTCTAGGTAGCTGCAATATTTGCACAACTTATAGTCAGACTATTCTACAGCTTAGCCAGTTCTGTGCCCTTAGTCTTTCTGTTACAATGTAAGATATCAAGACAAGATTTAGCATACTGGTGCCCTACAGTACTGGAGTAATATTCTTGTAAAATTAAGATATACTAGTTTGGTCTGCAGATAAAAGATTACCTAGATCCATATTTTCTTTAATTGATGTAATTACAAGGCTAGTTGAAATGTGGAACAGGTAACACTGGAAGGAAATATTGGAAATATGTGGGACCAGGGCAGCCCATTCTGGGTGAGTGTCCAGCTGAGAGCTGTACTTAGGAGAGATCACACAGCAATGCTGTAGAAGTTCTAAAAACTGAAGAAATCATGCTAATGGATCTACTGAAGCTGAAATCTTACGTCAGACTAGTGGGAGACTCCACTAATACAACTTTAATTTAATATCTGTTATCATCACCCAGACTGTTGATAGCTAATGAACTTTAAATGTAGGCAAAATGAGTGAGATATTTTATTACAGCCTGAGGACTACTTTAAGGCGAAGGAGAAGTTACTAAAGTTAACGTGTTCTGTCTCTGCAAATCATTTGTGCTGCGTTTTAGCAATTTTAGCATACCTTCAGCAACTTGCTATCTCAAGTTTTAATTCCAGTAGTCTTTATTGCTCTCTTCAAAATAGTTGTCAGAGAATAAAATGAGTCATAATAAGTGCCAAAGGTCAATAACATTTCCTGGTACTAAAATCTGTACAGAGAAAACATGTATGAAGAAACTAGAAGCTGCACATCAGAAAGACTTATGAGTGCTACACTGAACAACTGCTGCAACTGTAAAAATGTCTACATTGCAGAATTTCTGTGGTAGATAAATTAGGAAAAATTTGAAGATTTTGCCAAAGCTGCTTCTGACTTCCCAGATTGGAACCTGGCATAAGGCTTTCTGCTCTGAATCTACATTTTTTTTTTTCTTTTATATTTGTAGACAATCTAAAAAGCACCAAGGATGTGCGTTTCTAGTACAGGTAACTAAACTACATAAGATTTAGGCATTATAGAAATAGTGACAAAAAGGAATGGGAAGATGGAGTTAAAGTAAATATCACCAAGAACCTTCAGATATATTTTTTTCAACAGTTCCTCTCCATACACCTAGAACAAAATTCCAGCTTGACTATTTGATCCTAATAGCTACAGTGTCCTTTTCTGCTATAATATATTAATGCTCTTCATTTGTACTATAAATGTACAGAAAAAAACTTGTCATACTATGAAACAACATATGTGAGGATGTTTATTTTTCTATATTTTAGGTTTGCAAAGAACATTACACAAATGGTTTCTAAAGTCTAATTAATAAAATCTGACAAAGTGTGAACTCATGTAATAACCCAAATTTATATGAATTGTTTGGGTTATGAAAGTTTTGTTTCTAAACCAAAAATACTTAAAGTTTTTTCTACGAAGTCTATTTTAAAATAATGTTTAGGGTTTTGTTTGTTTGATTGTTTTGTTTGTTTTTCTGTCTGTTTAAACAAAAAAACATCCTGGAATCCTAAGAAAAGATCCAGCAACCAAATGTCAGGATTTGCGGAGGGGGAGGGAGGGGAGGATGTACTTTGATTTGCAGTTTGATTGTTTTTCAAACTCATCACTCTGTACATAGAAGATGTAACAAAGGGAATGCTTTAAGAGAATGTATATTGGAAACAAATGGTTCTTCACTGACTGCACTTTATGCAGTCACAATAAGAAGCAGTAAAGTACTTTAGCATCTGTTTAACATCAAGCGTGTAGGTAGGCTACTTGGCACAATATGTTTACAATCTTTACTACATCATATACAATTACTGTAAAATGTAACCAATATTGCTAGCTGACCAGGATGAGGTTAAGCAACAAAATAACAATTATTTATTTATTAAATGGAATTAAATAATACTGTCATATCACGTGACCTGACTATTTGTATGACAACATACAGGAGACATTTCTACTTAAGAGCTATTTAAATTGAGTAAAACACCAGTTTTCTAAGCCAATCAGAAAAAGGCTGGCAGGTGAAACTTTCCCAGTTGAAAAATAGCACTCATCGGAGCATATGTACTATATGATGTTTAATCATTAGGTTAATGGTACTTTGATGCAATCAAAACAAAATTGTATTGGCATGCAAATTCCAAAATTCTTCAAGGGACTCAATTATATAATCAGAATACTCCATGGTTAGACTTCAGAAACACAGTAACAAATTTGGAATAAATAGTAATAAAATAATGGTTGTAAACAGCATAACCAGGCCTATACTTTTTTTCTTAGTTTAAGCATCTATATTCTGTGGTGTGCACACCAAAAACTAACAAACCTTTTGTTGTTTGAGTGTGGGAGAGTACTCTGTTAGCCATAGAAATGTCAGTCTGAGACACTTCTGGCTTTAGTATTTTCTACATTATGGGTGTCAAACCTTTTGGCTTTCCTGGGCCACACTGAGTGAAGAGGAATTGTAATGGGCCACATATAAAATATATCATGTAGTTAATGTATATAAGTAACAAAACTTTTTTTTTTAATCTTTTTATTAAAACATAAAAAAGACTACAAAAAACACAAATCTAGTGGAATATTTCACCTTGTTTTTGTGAAACTAATGTATCAGTCAGGTTCAATGGAAGAAATTGGTTGCAATTCTTAGTGAGTTCTCAAGGTGTTCATCAGAGATTTTTGCTGAAATTTTACTCTTCCTGTGCATCATCCTTGAAAATACTTGTTCACAAACGTACGTACTGCCAAAAAGCGAGGACATGAATAAGGGGTGATTGTGAAGTGAGGAATATTTTTCTCTGGTAAGACAGGCCTTATAGAAGTCTAGTAAAGAGATATGATCAAATTAATCTTTGAGTTGAGTATCTGATTGCAACTCTATTAATTTCATTTGAAAATTTGCAAGTAATGTATTTATGTCAACTGAAAATGGAATTGCAAATATACCAAAAAAAATGATGACTTTTTTTTTGCAATCTTGAAACCTATTCTCAAACTCTTTATCAAAACAGAAAGTGAGGCTGCATATTTTTCGCTGTTCACAGAACTGTGTTTAGCCAATGTATCAAAATGCATTAAATTATTTGAATAACTTAAGTTAGCCCTCCTCACATTGTGCCTCCCAACACTATGCCCTCCCTGTGTCTTGGGTTCAGCTCAGTGCCATTTGCATACTGATATTTGGTTGCTGCTGAATGATGGGTGCATGCCTGGGGCTGGGCCAGGCCATACCACTTGACAGGGAAGAACCACGACCAGGATGGACCATCAGCAACAGGGAGCAGGCCACGTTGAAAGCTGTGCTAGGTATGCAGCCCACGGGCTGTGGGTTGGACATGCCTTTTCTACATCTTTCACAAATATTCTGCCTAGTAGAGAGCCATATGGTACAAAGACACTGGAGCTCCTTTATGGTTTGAAAACAGACTGAGATATAGCTCAGATTGGGATTTATGAGTGAAAGCTCAGTTATTTTGCTTGAAGTGAGTAATACTAAAGAGTGTTCCTTGCATATGTAAATATTATTTTAGATTGAGACATTTAATCCTCCCTGTCCTGATAGGTTTCAGATTCTGTTCAAAAGACTGCACACCTAAAATTTATTGAGGCATCAAACTGATAGGCATATCAGTCCCTATATATTGCAATGAATTCCCACCTGTGTGCAAGTACAAGCATTGCAGCATAGGATAGTATCACAGACTAGCACATAAAGCCAAAGGTCAGTTGTGTCTGAAATAGTGGTCATAAGTGAATATCCAAAGCAGATTTCTCTTCAGTTAGTTTCTCTGGAATTATCGTAAGCTGTAAGAGACTGTTTCTGAACCTTTTGTCTCAAAGCTTGCTGTGAGAACTATTTTGTCTCAGAGTTTTCCCATCTGCCTGCTGCTGAAGGCTTGCAGAGCAGGGAAACGAGAGATAAGCAGCTGCTAAACAGCCATCTAGCAGCCTTTCATACTGGCACCTTGAGGAAGGCAACCACAGAAGGGATATGCATGTCCCTACATGCTGTACCTGACACACCTAGGTGCCCAGGAATGCCGTGCTGGCAGAAAAGAGGGATAAAAGGACACGGGAACGATAGTTGGTATCTGACTGATATCTAGCTGGTACCTGCCTGGTACCTGTCTGGTGCCTGGTACCTGCTGCCCTTCTACCTGATGTCTACTTGTTGTCTCTTGTTTCCTGCCTGATGGCTTGATGCCTGCTGATGTCTTCTGATGCCTCCTCCTGCTTCTCCCAATATCTGCTCCTGCTTCACCTTGTGCCTACTGCCTGATGGCCCGATGCCTGATGATGTCTCCTGCCACTTGCTTCCTGCCTGATGCCTGATGATGTCTCCTGGTGCCTGCTGACGGATGTCTGCTCTTGCTTTGCCTGGTGCCTGCTGCCAGAGACCTGACAGCCTGATGCCTGCTTGCTGCTGCTCCCTCTGCGCTCTTGCTCCCTTGCTCCAAGGGCCTGAAGACTTCCTCAGACCAGCAGAATGGCGTGGGATCCATGATCATGACTATCCCTGCTTCTTACATGTAACCCTCGCTCTTATTTCCTATCCTTTTACTATTGTCTGCCTTCCCATCCCCATCACCCTCACTGACCAGAATTTCTATTAAACTCATGGGACAATATTTGACCTCGTTTGTGACATAATCTCACTCTGACTATATTAAAGAATCTCCCCTTGCTCCAATAATTGGAGCGGGACATGAGTTCATGCAGAATTGTAGGTCTTGTTGCACAAACTTCTGTGTTGTTTCAGCTTAGAGAAGAAAAGGCTGAAGGGTGACTGTTGCAGTCTATCTACAGTTTCCTCACGAGGGGAGCAGAAGAGCAGGCACTGATGTCTTCTCTCCAGTGACAGCAGCAGAACCCAAGGGCTCAAAGGCATGAAACTGTATCAGTGGAGGCTCAGGTTAGGTATTAGGAAAGGAGAGGAGTGGTCAGGCACTGGAACAGGTTCCTCAGGGCAGTGATCACTGCCCCAAGCGTGCTGGATTTCAAGAAGTGTTTGGACAATTCTCTCGGACACACAGCTTGAATTTTGGGTGGTTCTGTGTGGAACCAGGTGTTCTGCTTGATGATCCTTGTGGATTCTTTCCAACTGAAGATATTCTATGATTCTACGAAACATTCACTGTTTAACATTATCCAATTTTTAATCCCTAATTTTAACTGAATATTTTGGATTAATTTGTGATAAAAGATTCTGTTGTTTGCATCTTCCCAAACATTTAATAAATAAATAAATTCTTTAAAAAAAATCCAAAATAAGGTTTGTTCTTTTTCATAGGTCACTTCAGTGTAAACTTGATCGTATTCAGGCAGTACATGATTTACTACCTATTCAAAAGTTACTGTTCTAGAGTGCCAATACAGCCTTTTAACCCAGATTAAAATGCCTTCATGTCAGATCTTTCAGATTTGATTCTCTTTCAATCAGTGTAGAGGAATTCAAAATGTTTGCACTCCTCTTTAAAAGCTTATTTCAAAAGCCAAGGGATTGAGAAAAAAAAATTGGGAAAAAAAAAAAAAAAGATGAAGATAACTAGCAACTGTGCTCAGTTATAACACAGTGTTGAGGTTTGACTCAGCAGATAGCTAAGTTCCACACAGTTATTCACTCACCCGCCCCCCCTCCCCAAATGGGATAGGGGAGAGAAGTAGAGAAATATGCAGTAAAACTCATGAGTTGAGATAAACGCTATTTACTAAGATAGTAAAGAAAGCAAAAGAAATAACAGTACATATATATATATACACAAAGAGGGTACGCAGAGCAAGGGCTCACAGCCAGCAGCGACCCTTCCTCCTGGCTAACCTCGTCCGTAACAAAAGCAACCGCAAGCCCAAAAAACCAATCACATGATGTTATATGGTATGGAATAGCTCTTTGGTCAGTTTGGGTCAGCCGCCCTGGTCCTGTCCCCTCCCAGTTCCCAGCTCCTTATGCTCCCCCTAACTATTTCACTGGCAGAGGAATGTGGAACTGAGTATATCCTCGGCTCTGTTCAACACCGCCAGGATGTTATCAGATTGTTTCTCTTCTGAGTCCAAAACATAGCTTCATACTAGACACTATGAGAAACATAACATCTGTTAGAAACTAAGACACACAGATATCTTATACTTTGTGGTGTCTGATCAATGCTGTGGCACGATGATTTATTCAATCCATCCACATACATACACCTTACATTAAGCACTCTACTGACTCTGCCTAGGCAATTCTTGCCGCTATCCATCCTAACAAAAAAAAGGTAGTAGTTCCAACATAAGACTTTGAGGATTTCTGTAATGATCTCAGGCTACTTTGAATGCTGTTTCTCCTAATGTACATTGTTTAGGAATAATTCTGATCCCATTCCTTTCACTAGAGCTATCAAGCTACTATCATTTTGTAAGATCAAAAGTTGTCATTACCTTTATTTTCTTTAAAAAAAAAAAAAAAGTGTTTCATAAACCTGCTATATTTGGATATTATTTTTCCAATAGTGTGGAAAAATATTAGAATTCTTAATGGATTATTCCATCAATTTTTGAATAAATTAAATTAATATCTTTTCATAAATTATGATGCATTATTTATTTTATGTTTGTCAAATTTACTCTGAATAATTTAGTCCTCTTGTATCATTTTCCATATTTAGAATTTCATTAAGTATAAAACAATATATAAATTTATATCTGAAATAGGAGAAATGCTTTTGCACTGACTATTTTGAATGACATCACAGCATTTGATACTGAAATTCACAGCCTAATTGTTGCTACTTCCATGCAAAATAGCAAGGAGTAACTTCAAAAAAATTGGGGCCTGTGGTTAAACAAGAAATATTCTCAATCCTTAGAAAGTGAAGTATCCACAGGAAAATATTTCCAGTTTAAATTCTATCAGTATAAGTTTGGATCATGGAACTCTAATTCACAACTTTGTTCTAAACATCTGATCATTTATTGATCTTTCTATTCATGCACACATACTCTCTGGTTATCTTTGTACTGTCTTTAGCACAATGTTCTCCTTAATATGCTTTATTTTTCATCAAAATTAATGCTTTTCAGAGCATGGTTGACCTTTATGTATTCCATCATTTTACATTCAGTTTTCTGTTCCCCAGACATCTCTTTTGCTTCTTCTTAGATCATTCATAATTTCCACTATCTCAGTCATTCATGTTATCTTTTTTTTCATTTCTATCTAATTTAATTTCTCTTTTTCAACCACTATCTGTCCCAATACCCTTTTATACATCTCAGATATCATGCCAGTTAACTTCTACAGTTAATAAGCTGTTGTCTACTTGGGTCTTAAATTTTCCTCTTAAAATATCTGTTGGATTTAGAATTCCATTCACTATGTTGATATATTTATCCTCTCTTTGACATCTTCCATCTTCTGCTTCTGTCAACACATGTATGATTCCTATTTATCTCCACCAAGTCCACAAGTTCAAAGCCTTGTTCACTCCCTTCTTTCTTCTAATCAGTTCTTCTAAGAGAGGATTTTTTCCTCCTATTGAGAACTGCTCTTCTCACCTTGACACCTTGCTGTTCTCCTGAAGTTGTAAGTTATTTTCCTTGTTTCTTAGTGCTTTTATCCTTTTAGCATACAGAATAAAAAATAAGGTCATAAATTTAACATGTTGATAAGTTATATTGCTTATCAACATGTCAGATCACCTAGATCATCTGGTGTAACCACTATGACACCATTTCTTCTTGGAGTGCTTGTCTCTGCATGCTGACTCTTGAAGGTCATTCAAGGCACAGTTATATGCTCATCAGAATTGCTGCTAGCTTATCATGATCATATAACAAAAACTTTGTTTGGACAAAAGCCTTGTAGCTTTTGTCCAAACACACACTATATTCCAGGAAGCTTTCAGTGAGCTGATTGTTTTTCCTGTGGTAAGCCAGTGGCAGTTCATGGAAAATTAGAATTTCAGCTGAAAATCCCTGCTTCTCTTTCACTCTATTTTCAAGATGAACAGCTGTTACAGGAAGTAGCTATATCTGACTTGCCACCACTTGCTAGTAGCCTTCTATTTAGATAGTAGCTACGTCATGTACCCAGAACTTTATTGATGATCTTTTGGTTTTAAGCGTGTAAGAACTTGGAATAAGCTATATTACTTTTTTAAAATCCATTAAGCTTATCTGTCAACAGTTTGACTTTAGATTGGAGGTAATGTATTGGAGGTTGGTTGTTTTGATGGAATTTACTAATGGTACTAGCTACATGGCCGGTCACATTGACTGAATGCACATTGCATGGAACCACTTTGCTCATGAGAGGAACAGAGATGAGCAGTAGAGGTTCATGTTGAAAACACTGCAGAACTGCACATCTTCAACCTGGACAAAGTATTATTTCTGGAGATCTCTGATGAAAAGACTCCTTATGTCACATTAGAAAAATAAACTTTTTTTTTGTACCACGTTCAAAATGTTATTTTTGGCAACAGGAATATATCTACTAATGATCTCAGAAGGCCTTGTGATAAACCCTCCTTTTTTTTTTTTTTTTCCTTCCAGAAGAATGAAATTGTTAAGTTGAGGACCCGGAGGAACACGGGAAGGATTCTGCATAATAATTTTAACCATATTTTTTATTATGTTTTTCTGTATTACTTTATTTGGATTATTGATTTGTTACAACTTTAATTGGAATAATGAGTGCTAACTTTTTTCCATATTTTGACTGTGGGTGTCATGTCAGAGGAATATGTGGTTGGCTCTGTGATAGATATTTCTCAGATTCAGACCTGACACTACCTAATATTTTGTAGACAGGATCATGTTTTCCTGAGCTAGACCTCATCATATAATCTTGTTGTGGTTTGAGCCAGCAGGGCTAAACACCGCACAGCCTTTTGCTTACCCCCCCTCCTCCCAGCCGGGATGGAGGAGAGAATCAAAAGAAAAAAGTAGAACTCATGAGTTGAGATAGAAACTATTTACTAAGACAGAAAAGGAAAATAGAATAAAAATCACAGTGAAGATAATTATATACAAAACAAGTGATACACAAAGCAATTGCTCACCACTCACAAACCAATGCCCAGTCAGCAACCGAGCAGCGGCCCCTCCCCAGCTAACTACCATCAGTTTTATAGTTCACGTGACGTCATATGGTATAGAATATTACTTTGGTCAGTTTAGGTCAGCTGCCCTGGACCTGCCCCCTCCCAGCTCCTTGTGCCCCCCAGTTCCCTTTCTGGCAGGGCAGTACAAGGCGAGAAAACTGCAATGTCCTTGGCTCTATACAGCAAGAAGTGTAAACATCAGTACTTATCAGTTCTGTTTTCCTTCTAGAACCAAAACATACCCTCATACCAGGCTAGAAACTAAAACAAATCTGCCCAAAGGAAAAGTGAAAGGCTATGATACACATTTTCAGAAAAGCGAGAAGGAAATTTAGGTGCATATTCTGCACTGAGGGATGTGAAGGGCTCTTTCTCAATAAGAAAATCATAACAGTAAATAACATAAGATTGCTTTAATGATATGATAGGAATAGAGAGGGAAATATAGACAGGGATTTCAATTTACATCCCTTCAGACACTAGGGCCCCTCCTGTGGTGCAGCATGGGCCTCCCCAATGGACAGCCACAGTATACTGCACTGATCCTATCTGTAGAGAGGTTCACTCCATACCATGTCTACTTATACTTCATGTAGAAACAAAAGTATCTATCAAGTCTTGATAAGCATGAATGTTGTCTTTCTCCTAATGTTCACCAGAGCATATTCAGCCACACACATCTAGGAGCTATATAAAGGTACAACACCTATTCATGGTATTCCATCACATTCCATTATGTCATGGTGTTATACTGCTGCTGCCACTCTTGCAAACGTATGGGCATTTGAAACCATAAGTACAAGGTCCGCTGGAGCAAACATGACTTGCCCAGGATCACTAAATTCTCACATAAAAGGTCTTCCACAAGACTCCCAATGCAGTACAGTAGTTTAACAGAGCAAGGAATAGGCAGTTATGGAAAGCCATGAAGAAAATTCCACAGCACGGCTACAATAGATATTTTACAAACACAAATACAACTGGTCAGTTCTTTTCTCACAAAATATGAACTCACACAAAAGTTTTTGCCAAGATCGTTGGTTTGTACTGATTGTTTATAATTTTCATCTGGCATCCTTGGTACTCTTAAGCCAATCAGCTTGTTATTGTGTCTTATCAAACTACTGCCAGAGTGCAGCTGTTATAGCACTTTATCTCACCTAGAGTCATCCTATTATATCCCCATTTCTAGTTGTTAGCCTTTCCCATTGATAGCATAATCTCCAATCTCCCTTCCTCAAAATCATTTGAAGGTCCTTCAACTTTTAAACTCTCTAGCCTGGAGTTTACAACTGGAACTTTTTTTTCCTTCTTTTTTTTTTTTTTTTTTTGGTCTAAATTTTTGGAGAAGAAATAAAGGAGGAACAGAAAGTCACAACAGAAAATTCTAATACTTATAAATCTCACTAATCAGGATACAATCAATATTAATTCTAAAATAGCGTAGCTAACAAGTGAATAAGCACTCTAAGTATTCTGTAACACTGTGATAGTAGTTGGATGTAATTTTGCGAATGTGATCACTGATCAACAAAGGAGATAAGAGTTTCTGCTGAAACAGCTTTCTCAAGCAAGTTATTGTGGAGCACAGAAATACAAAAGGACAGAATCAGGATTTAAGTATGTAAGAGAAACATGAGGTCATGGCCTGAATTAGTGATTGAGCACCTGATGAAGGGCGGTGGCTGGCCTAAGGAACACCTGTACCCCCCCTCCATGTGACCAGGAGGGGTGGACCCAGGGTGGGACTAGCCTGGGTTTATTTGAGGGCCAGCCACTGAGGGGAAAGTCTCTCTTGTGTGAGATCTTGCTGTTCCTCATCTTGGTGGGAGATTGCTATTGTGTAAGTTGAAAACTTTTGTTTACAATTGTGAAACCATTTAATACTCTACCTGGGATCACTAGAACTCTATCTGAAGCGCTCTCGTTTCTGTGATTGCACCACAAAGTACAAGAGTGTTTGTGTACTTGTGACTTCTTCATAACGTTTACTGTCATCAGCAAAGCTCTTCAGTCTTTTACAATACCTCCTTTCAAATAGTTTGCATTATTAAACTAGCGATATCTGAAATCATTTGAGACTCTATAAAAGTACTAACTAAAACTAACTTTTCCATGAATAGTTAATGTTTATTTTGAATTCTGCACAGCCTTATTACCAGAGAAACAACAATTGTCTGTGCTTAAATCAAGCTATACTGTCTAACCTTTGAAATAACAAATTGTTGAGGTTTATTGTAAGGCTGTGATAAAATTCACTTTGAAGCAAAAATTATCAAACATTAGTCATTATGCTTTAAAATTTATAAATAAGAGTTCAGATAATAAAGACATTTTATTTTGATGTCATTTATACCCAGACTGTTCAAAATATACAAATCTTTTTTTATAAGGAACCCCCTATTTCAAAAGTATATGTGATTAAACATGTGTTTGTGTACAATAATAAGAATAATAATGAGACAGATCCTACTTCTATATCTAAGTAGGATTAGTAGCACTGACCAATTTCTTCATTTGCAGTGCTATGTTAACCATGGCACTGATAGAGTTTGGTATCCTGAATGTCTACAACAGGTATGTATTATAGAAGCACAGAATCATTTGAATTGGAAGGGACTTTTAAAAGACATGTAGTCCAACTCTCCTGCAATGCACGGGGACATCTATAGCTAGATCAGGTTGCTCCGAGCCTGGTCCAGCCTAATCTTGAATATCTTCAAGGACAAGGCATCCACCACCTCTCTGGGCGACCTGTTCCAGTGCTTCACCACCCTTTTATTTACTGTAAAAACATTCTTTCTTACATTCAGTCTAAATCTCCTTTGTTTTAGTTTGACATAATTTACTCTTGTCCTATCACCGCAGTACCTGCTGAAGAATCTGTTTGCTTCTTTTCTGTAGTTCTCCTTTAGACACTGAAAGGCTGCTATCAGATTATCTCAGAGCCTTCTCTTCTCCAGGCTGAACAGCCTCAGATCTCTTGGCCTGTCCTCATAGGGAAGATGTTCCATCTCTTGGATCATTTTTGTGACCCTCCTCTGGATGCACTCCAACAGGTCCATGTCTCTCTTGTACTGGGGATTCCACATCTGGACACAGTACTCCAGTAGAGGGGTAGGATCACCTCCCTCACCCTGCCGGCCACGCTTCTTTTGATGCAGCCCAGGATACAGTTTGTATTCTAAGTGGGTATTGAAAAAGATTTTCATTTTAATTTTCTCTCTTTTTTTTTTTCTTTTTTTGCTTGAAAGTACTCTGCTGAAATATGTATTGAAGTTATTTGGAAAGACTACAGTTACGTTTAACATTTTTGTATAGCTGTCACAGTTTTACATGGTGTATTATGCATCTGACCTTCACATAGCCCCTCTGCAATAACAATGCCCATAGACTTCAGGTCTCCAGCACTCTGTAAAGGTGACTTCTGTGCTCAGCTGATCTGACAGCTCAGTTTATGACTTTACTCTTTCTCCTCCACCTATCTCTGCAGCGGCAAATGTTTATCAGTGAAACAAGAAAATTTTCACATATAAACAAACAGCTGTTGGTAAGAGAAATGCAATAATTCAGAGTTAAGGGTAAAATGTCTCTCTCCAATGTAAATATAGCCATACTGTATTTTTGTCTCTTAATTAGTAAACTAGACATCTTTGTTATTGATCGTTTTTGACACTTCAATTTTGTTTCAAATTGTGTATTATTTTCCTACATTTTGTCTCCCAAACAATAATAATTAAAAACAATTAGCCACTTTAAGATGTGATGTCCAAACTTATGAGTCCATAAGTTACATACCAAATACGGTTTAATGTCCCTGATGTACCTTTCAAAGGCAAGCACAAGGGAAGTACTAGAACTACAGATCTATTCCTGACTTATATCATTGAAGAGGTCTTAAGATTCACTGGCCGTGCAGATGGATTTAAATGACTTGAAGATATCATCTTAGCAGTTCCAGCAAGTTTGCCTCTTTGTGAAGATGGAAATTCTCATCATTCCTAATCTATCATGTAGTTCTACTATGTAGATGTAAAAGAAACCACTAACTCAAACTAAAATAGGCATACATCTGTATGCAAATATATAAATATTTACAATGATACTCAGCTACCTGTGGCAGTTTACCAATCTTACTACCCTTCCTAAATACCTAGTAGTATTAATACCTGCGATGATTAACTTCTTGATCTTTAGGAGGGAGTAATAAGCACTGAATAGAATAAAGTAAGTTATTTGTTTTCATGATTAGTTAGTTTTGTTTTTGTGATGTTTTTTGTTTGTTTTTAGTCTCTTTTCTGTTCTCCATAATGGTATTTTTCATTGTCAAAGAATCTGCAAACTTTAGCTACTTGGTTAACAACCCTTGCATAAATACTGTTGTCATTGTACAGGAACATAAGAATTAATACTTTTTCCAAGCTCACAAAAAGAAAAGCTCATCTATGTTTTTTTTTTATATTCTGTAGATAGTGAGGATCACGTTGACCCATATAGATTCATCTTTGAGATTATTTATTATTGTAAGATGTAGCTAACTTACTGGATGTAGTACTAAGAAATCAGAATTATTCCTTTTGCAGTCCTTCTTCCTTCCTATTTTAAAGACTAGATCCTCAAATTTGTAATTTGTATAAGGTAAAGCTATGTAAAATACTATGCAATTGCATCAGCAAATCAACACTGTAGCACTGTTGAAATAACCCATTGTAATTGTACAGAAAGTATGAAAGGATAAACATCTTAAATACTGACAGGTATTATCATCCAAATCCTCATATTCAAAAATTTATTATACATAAAATGTTTCTCACACTAGTGTTTCACTCTAATGTACATACAGTATTTACTTTTCTTGGTGTTAGTGACACACTAGTGAAAAGCGGTAGCAATTGGTTTGAAGTTGACTACTTAAAAGGTAGTATCCTTAGATATGCATTGCATTTTGTTACAGATGTGAAAAAATGAGCTAATAAAGAAAAACAGGAGTAACCAAATAATTACCAAAATATATCCTGATTAAAAAAAAATATACAAGAGTTAAAATACCAGGAAATAAAAATGAGCAATATGGTTGTTGTGGTTTGAGCCCGCAGGCCTGGAAACACCACACAGCCTTTCGCCCACTGNAGATACTAAGAGAGAAAGTTGCAGTTAGAAACTAAGACAATGGTTAAGCCAAATGTCTTGCTGAAAATCTCTGAATTCTGAACTTTTATTGTCTTAAGGGTGATGAAATGTCAGAAAACCAATCATCCACAAACTGCTTCATCAGAAAGAAAAAAGAAAGGTAGAAAGAGAAAGAAATAGAGAAATAAATGAAGAAAGAAAATAAAAACAGGGAAGAAATGAAAATAACAGGAAAACATCTTCTCTTTTATCCTCATTTCTGTTGATGTTTTGTGCTAGCAACATGATAAGCAAACATATTTGATGCTATATAAAGAAACAACAACTTTGACCAAGGTTAAAAATTGCATTTTTCATTAGTGTTTTATAAAGAGGAACTACTGATGTATAATTGTAACAGTATAAAATAAAATGCAATTTATATTGCTACAAGCAATTTCACTGTTTTGGTTCCTTCTGAGCAATAGTTGTCTGAGCTTGAGTCTTCTTACAATAGTCTTCTGAGCTTAGAATCTTTTGGATTTATGTCCGGAACTCAGAGGGGTAAAATAAGCTGGTAACGTTGTTGTGGTTTGAGCCAGCAGGCCTGAAACATCACACAGCTTTTCACTCACCCCTGCCTCCCTCTCCCAGCTGGTACATGGGAGAGAACTGGGGGGAAAAAAGTAAAACTTGTGAGTTGATATAAAACTATTTATTAAGACAGAAAAGGAAAATAGAATAAAATAACAGTAATGATAATTTTATACAAAACAAGTGGTGCACAAAGCAATTTGCTCACCACTCACTGACTGATGCGGAGCCAGCCCCTGAGCAGTGGCCCCTCCCCAGCTAACTCCCCTTCCTTCTAATACATAGTACCTTGTGGAATGGAATATCCCTTCGGTCAATTTGGGTCAGCTGCCCTGCTCCTGTAGCCTCCCAGCTCCCTATGTCCTCCCCCCCTCCCTTCACTGGCAGAGCAATACAAGAAGCTAAGTGACTGAAATGTGCTTGGTTCAACACAGCCAGGCAACAAGTATAAACAATCTCTAGTTATCAGCNGGCTCTGTTCAACACTGCCAGGCAACAAGTATAAACAATCAGTATGTTATCAACTTGGTTTTTTTACTAGAACCAAAACATAGCTTCATATCAGACAGTATGAGATAAAGTAACTTCTGTTTCAGATAGAAACTAACATGGACATGCACAAATCAATTTCCTTTGAAATCTACCAAATAGAAACCATTTGTCTCAAGGATTAAAGGATTACAAGAATTGTAGTTGAAAAATATAGTAGTCTTCTCACTGTCCTCTGAAGTTATTTCTGGGAACAATTAAAACTAAGAATCTGTTCTTTGATAAAAGGTTGAGGAAGATAGTTAATATGTATGTTGTAGATTCAAATAAACTAATTTTTTTTTATTACCATAACTTATCTGTTCCACCTACAGCTGATCTCACAGTTCTACGAAACAACTGTTACTTTCTCATGAATATCTACTGATCATTTAATAAGCAGTTATAAGCAGGTTAGATATAGTCTTGTTCCCATAAATATGTATATATTTGACTATATATACAAAAAGTATGAAAGCAATAATGGACTACTTTTACTGACTTATAGTGTCCTTACCCTTGCAAAAAAAAAAAAAAAGTTTTTTCATTAAGAGTCTCAGAATTTGTAATTTAGCTCCTGATAGTAGTAACTGTACTATAAGGAATGTTTAGAGTTTAGTTTAGTTAGTGTTACTTATCAAATTTCCTCTCATTAGGAGACTGTATGATTGCTTAATATTTCAACTGTGTCTGAATTCTTTATAATAACTTATAAGCCTGCTTTGGCAAGGGGGGTTGGACTCCATGATCTCTGGAGGACCCTTCCAACCCCTACAATTCTGTGAGTCAGTGAAAATCTTACAATTTTGTTTTTCTACAGATTACACAACTGGAAATTAGTGATAAAGATTAGGAAACTTGAAAATGCGTGTATGATACTTGAACTGGTAGGAAATAAAAAGAACACGTGGCCCCATTCCCCGTCTGTTTACACAACTGGAAAGTTATATTATTATTCACCTTGGTAATAGCTTTTTTCTTTCATTTGTGTTTTTGACTTCTTTGAGGTCAAACATGGAAGAAGGATATCTGTCTAAAAAATATTAAATTTAAATCTTGAAATAACATCATCTGTAAAAAATTGTTTTTGAAAATATTCTGTTTTTCATTAGATATGCTGGATTAACAGCAAGAGCTGGATCTGTACAATCCTATGGTGTTTCCTTAGATACCATGAAAATGGACTATTTTGCCACATGTTCTATTATTATTCCTATTATAGCTATTAACATTAAAATATCAATTGTTATTAATCATTTAATATTGATAATACTGATTTAAATAATTATGAATTTAAGATGTTCCTAATTATACTATACATTGATTTGTTGACTTAAGAAAACATTTGTTTATGACAACATTGTAGATCAGTCC
Organism: Penelope pileata; assembly: GCA_013396635.1. NCBI lineage: Eukaryota > Metazoa > Chordata > Aves > Galliformes > Cracidae > Penelope > Penelope pileata. The sequence goes on from WBMW01001794.1 coordinate 18,192, forward strand.
TTAGCACAGAGAACTTGACAGAAACAAAGACATAGGATATTATCTTAATAGTTATCTATACTGTTGTTTATAGAGGTGTTTTTTCAGGTGTTATGTGAATTGAGTGGAACTGGCAGGGATTCAGAATCCAAAATGTATTTAACAAAAAATCAATACATTTTAACCAGACATCTTAAATGACCAGTTACACTAGGATAGAACAGAACAAGTATAAACCTGGAATTACAGTCAGATCATCATTTTGTTTTGTCTGCAGAAATGTAAGAGACTTCTTGATGAATTGTCATGCTTAGAGTTTAGATGCAGTTCTACAGGGGAAATGCCGGAAACTAGAGGAATAGTAACTATTACATATTCATAAAAGGAATTGTTTAACTATTTAAACAAAATGCAAAATAGTTTTAGTATACTGATACTCAGACACATGATGTAGTATAATGGCTTTGCATCAAACAGAAGTTCAGATAAAGGAGTCTGTTGCTTATGCAAAGGACACATATTTATACACAAGGACTCATGATTATATTTGTTTGAAACTTTAACTAATTACCTATCAAATAGGCTCATCATCAAACACCTATGAAAGAAGATACTTGAACAAAATCAGTAACGTTGGGGAAAAAAATATTAAAAATGAAAAGAAACCAGTGAGCTGGCAGATTGAAAAAGAATTAATATTAAAAGTGTAAGCACCGTCCTAATCTTCAGGGAAAAAATATGAACTGAAGTAAGAAACAGACTTGATAAAATCACAAGTTTTTCAGCTCACAAAATCCAGAGCGTGGAACAGATATCATAAAGTAGGTCATTTAGCTGAGAGTAAGACTAGCAGGTCTGTACTCACAGAATAAAATAAGAAAAGCTAACCTCAGGATAGGATACAGATGGCAAGGAAGATAAAAGCAAAATGAAAATATTTCACAAGTACAGTAGCTGTAAGAAAAAGGCTGACAAAAACCATGCTTTTTTATTATCCTCATGAAGGTATTAGTCAATATTTTAATTAAGAGCTTAGACCGCTTTTAATTCTTTTAAGTCAGCAGGCAGCATCAAAATGAATTAAAGGGAAATGAATTAAAACAAGGATTATAGAAATCAAACTCAAGAAGATCTTGGCATATTGCAGAATATCTAAAAGAATGAAAACAGAGTAGGTACCTGTATTTGTTTAGTACTTACAGTGTTGCGTTAATTGCATTTTCATTGATTGCAGTGGAATCTGAGACAACTGGCCTAAATCTGAGTAGATGTAGACGTATGCATGTAAATAAATGAAGTTAATTAAAAAGAGTAATTCTTCCACTCCACTTGTTTGTAATTGGTCCATAAATCCTAAACATAGTATTTTAAGAAATGGCATAAGTTTATACTTTCACTCAGAACAATTCTACTTGTAGTTAGCTAAACCTTATCTTTTCAACTGTATTAATTTATCTAATAAACAATACTACCTAAAAAGATAAAATAAACCTTTCACATTATGTTAGAAAAATGCAAGTTTGAGGGAAATAAACAGTTCTTCACATCTACTAAAGGAGAGGAATTGGGGTAACTAAAAATCATCACAAGAAGTTTAGATCGGAGAGTAAGATCAAATTTTGTCTATAAATGCAAATGTACATTTACAATAGTTACCTAAGAATATATTCCATCACTAGATGAGGCCTACATTTCAGTTTATACATTAAACAAGAACTGTTTAGACATCCTTTCTTAGTCTCAGAGGATGAACCAGATACCTTGAGATCTTATAAAGTTTATTTTTTGTATTGCTAATTAATGTTTCATATTCTAATATGAATCCAGACATGCTGGATAATAAAATTATTAAGCAGTATTATATATTCAGATAGTGAAAGAAATCAACTTTATAGCAGTTTTTCAGGTCGTTGCACAGTAACATCTGGGAAAGTCTCAGACAATGTAAGAATACTATCCCATCAAAATTATGAACATAATTTATAAATACATTTTAGTTATAGAAGGTGTCACGGGAAAAGGTCCCAAAACTCTTACAACTACGCCATTTTCTCTTCTCTTTCATTCTCCAGCTTCTCAAAACTGTTCCTTAATCCTCTCTCTCTCAAGCTTCTTCTTTCTCAAGCTTCTTC
>WBMW01001795.1:0-40920 GCA_013396635.1 Penelope pileata
GTGATTCTGTAATTCTGTGATTCAGTACCTAATGGCCATGAATGAGCAATCTATGAAAATAACATACATGAATACGCTGTAGAATAGGTTTTATGTAGTAGAAATGAGATACCAGATCCCAAATATGCCTCTGGCATGCAGAGGAAAATGTTCTATCAGAAAGCAAAAAAACATGAAATGCCTGGAGCTCAATAAGGTATTCAGAATACATTTCTTTCTTTTAGCATGATAGATACAAAACATGAACCCAACTACTCTTTTAAAAATATTTACAGAGAAAAACAACTCCGATACTGTTATATCTCAGAGGATTCTGAATGAAATTACAAGAAAATGAAAAGGAATGGATAAGCCTCATCCCTTCTGAGCATTCCTTCCATTTCCCTCCCTCTACCAATAACTTCCCGGCTCCTGTACCTGTCACAACTAGTATTTGGCTCTGCTTTGCGAAGTCACATCATCCCAGGGCCAGTGTAGCCATTAGGCACCAGATTGGCTCCAAATTTGACTAAAAAACTTAGTAAAACTGCATCTAGATGCAAATGCTTCAAGGCCTGAAGGGATAATTATGATAATCTAGTCTTTAAGAATTTTTTTTCTGTTCAGTAAGCTGTTCAACATCCCTGTAATTTATGTTTAATCACAAAGTATTTCAAAAAGATGATAATTTGATACCATAACTTCAAGTAATAATAAAATTATTATACCTGTGGACAATTTTTTCAAGTGGTGAATTATAAATGAAAAAAAAATAACATTCTAAGTAACAAAATTGAATTTAAATTCTTGCCTGTTACAAAGTTTCTTAGCTTAGTTACCCAAAAATTATGATTTTATGACCTCTCAAATTGAAGAGTTATTCACAATAAGAAAACCTTTCTTTGTGTGGATACTTGTGGATGGCAATGAAGACCATTCTCAAGTATATTAATATAAATGTAGGAAACTGAGAATCATAGAGTGGCAGAATTGCTTAGGTTGGAATGGACCATCTATTCCCATCCCCTCTGCTGTGAGCAGAGTTACTAACCAGCAGACCAGGCTACCCAGGACCCTGTCCAACCTGATGTTGAACACCTCATGCGATGAGGCATCCACAACTTCTCTGGGCAACATGTTCCAGTGCATCACCACTGTCTGAGCAAAAAATTTCCACTGAATATCTAATTAAATCTCCCTTCCTTTCGTTTAAGATCATTCCACTTTGTTCTATCACTGCCAGACCACGTAAAAAGTCATTCTCCACCCTGTTTATAAGCTCTCTTCAAGTACTGAAAGGACATCATTAGGTTTCACCAGAGCCTTCTCTTCTCCAAGATAACAAGCCCACCCCCTTTTTTTTACAAGAGAGGTGCTCCACCCCGTTGATCATCTTTATGACCCTCCTCTGGACTCATTCCAACAGAATTTTCTTGTTCTGGGAGCCCCAGGCCTGGACACAGTACTCCAGATGGGGCTTCCTGAGGGCAGAGCAGAGGGAGTCAAACATCTCCCTCACCCTGCTGGCCACCTCTCTTTTGATGCAGCCCAGGGTACTGCTGGCCTTCCAGTCTGCAAGTGCACACTGTTGCCTCATGTCCAGCTTTTGGTCCACCAGGGCGCCCAAGTCCTTCTCCACGGGGTTGCTCTCAATGAGTCCTTCTGCTGGTTTGTACACAAATCTAGGATTGCCCTGACCCCATTGCAACATCTGAGCACTTGGTCTTATTGAACCACATTATATTCATGTGGGTCCACCTTTCATATATCCACCTTTCATTATATTCATGTGGGTCCAGGTCCCTCTGGATGGCATCCCCTCCTCCTATTGTATAAACTGCACCACTCAGCCTAATCAACAAACTTGCTGAGGGTACACTCAATCCCACTGTCTAGGTTGTTGATAAAGATGCTGAAGGTTCCAGGACAGACCCTGGGGAACAACACTTGTGACTGGCCTTTGCCCGAACATAGAGCTGTACACCACAACCCTCTGGCTTCAAACATCCAGCCAACCCTTTATAACACTGAACAGTCCAATCTTTAAAATCATATTTTCTCAATTTTCAGATAAGGATGTTCTGCAGAACCATGCCAAAGGTCTTGCAGAAGTCCAGGTAGACAACATCAGTTGCCCTTTGTCTACTGGGGCCATCACTCTATCACAGAAGGCTACTAGAGTGGTCAGGTGTGAGCTGCCCTTGGTGATGCTGAGTTGGCTGTCTCAGATCACCTCCTTGTCTTGCATGTGTCTTAGCATCTTCCAAAGGATCTGCTCCATGGTCTTCCAAGGCACAGGGTTGAGTCTCACTGGCCTGTAGTTCCCCTTTCTTCCTTTCTTCCTTTGCTAAAAATTGGAGTGATTTTGGCTTTTTTCAGTCACCAAGGACTTCATCTGACAGCCCCAACTTTTCAAATACGATGGAGAGTGACTTGGCAACCACATCACCCAGTTTCTTTGGGATCCAGTGATGCATATTGTCTGGCCCCATAGATTTGCATAAATTCAATTTCCTAAGACAGTCTCTGACTTGAGCATATAAGCTATTTTTCAGTAAACATGCTTTCCATTCTGAATAGTTTTTGAAGCTCTTTCCAAAATCCTTTCCAATGCCTTAGCATTCCTTTTTGAAGAAGAGTTGCTAATACTCTTGTTAATGCACAAGGGATATTTCATAATATGGCCATATTCTCTGTGGGAATTGTCTATAAATCTAAAAAAATTCCTTCCTTCTTTGATACATCAGCACAAAAAAGCTCATGTTCTGTTGATTATTTATGGTGAGAATTTCCAATGCCAATGTCTATCTCTAGCTTCATAATCATAGTCTTGTTTCTTTCTATATGTTTGACCTTGTGTGTGGCAGTGTTCGTGTTGATCAAATGAGCCAGTTTTACCACATGTTTCAGATGAGCCTGTTGTATAACTGGCCTATGACCATTGTTACTTCCCTCTCCACCAGTTTTCATAACACATGCACATTTTACAAGCAATACTTTCATATATTATTCCAGTTCATTTACAAAGTTATTGAAGATCAATGGGGCAAGGGCAGATTCTTATATATCTGAACTAGAAGCAACCTCAAGGGAAGGATAATCCTCATTTATATGTTACATTTTTTGGTCTACTGGTTAGCCAATTTTTCACCTCTTTGATATAAGTTGCATTGATTTTGTGCTGACTTTTTGTTTAATTTGGGGGTTTATTTATTTATTTTTACTCCAATCGTGGAGCCAATCTGAACATAGTACAGAAGTCTATTCTTCTGTGCATTAAAAGTATTGACCAAATGCTAGGTTTTTAACATGGCAGTTTTTTCAAAAACAGCACATTAGGTAATTAGAACATACAACATCTATTTCTCATTCTTAGCAAAGTGTCTGCTTGCATCTCAGCTTTTCGATGTTTGTTGTTGTTTTGTTTTTTATCTCATGACCATTGAGACAAAATAGAGGGTGAGAAGTTCCGTGAAATGTCGAAAAAGAGCCTGTCCACTTGGGAAGAATATAGGAATGTTGTCAGGGCCTGTAGGGATGCGACAAGGAAGGCTAAGGCCCACTTGATATTAAATCTTGCAAAAGAGGTAAAGGATAACGAGGAAGGTTTTTTTAAGTAAGTCAACAGTAAAAGGAAGACTAGGGAAAATGTTGGTCCGCTACTAAATGAGGTGGATGTTCTGGAAACAGGGGATGCTGAGAAGGTGGAGATACTGAATGCCTTCTTTGCTTCAACCTTCACTTCAAAGACTCACCCTCAGGAATCTTGGACCCTGGAGAAAAGACTGGGGAATGGAAGGCTTCCCTTTGGTTGAGGAGGAGATGGTCAGAGAGTGTCTAGGCAAAATCAACACACACAAATCCATAGGCCCTGATGGAATGCATCCAAATGTTCTGAGGGTGCTGGCAGAGGTGATTACTGAAGTGCTCTTTATCCTCTTTGACAGGTCTTGGAGAGCAGGGAAGGTACTTGAAGTCTGGAGGAAAGCCAATGTCACTATGGTCTTCAAAAACGGTGAGAAGGATGATCAAGGAAACTACAGGCCAATCAGCTCACCTATGTCACTGGATGGGTGACGGAACAGCTTGTTCTGGATGCCATCTCCAAGCAAGTGGAAGAGAAGAAAGTTATTAGGAGTAGTCAGCGTGGATTAAGCAAGGGGAAATCATGCTCAACCAACCTGGTAGCCTTCTATGATGTCATCACTGCCTGGGTAGATGGGGAGAGAGCAGTGGATGTTGTCCACCTTGACTTCAGCACGGCTTTTGATACTGTCTCCCACAACACCTTTATAATGAAGCTGAGAAAGTGCAGGTTAGGTAAGTGGACAGTGAGGTGGGTTGAAAACTGGCNAAAAAGAGAGTGGCCAGCAGATCAAGGGAGGGAATTCTTCCCCTCTACTCTGCCCAGGTCAGGCCTCAGCTGGAGTACTGTATCCAGTTCTGGACCCGCCAGTACGAAAAAGACAGGAATCTCCTAGAGAGAGTTCAGCAGAGGGCAACAAAGATGATAAAGGACCTGGAGCATCTTTCTTATGAGGAAAAGCAGAGAGACCTGGGTCTGTTCAGCCTGGAGAAGAGAAGACTGGGGGGAGATCTTATTCATGTTTAAAAATAATTTAAGTGTGGGAGGCAAATGGATGGGGCCAGACACTTCTGAGTGGTGTGTAGTGATGAGATAAGGGGCAATGGCCAAAAACTGGAACATAGGAAGCTCCACACAAATATGCATAAGAACTTCTTTACGGTAAAGGTGATGGAGCACTGGAACAGGCTGTCCAGGAAGGCTGTGGTGTCCTCTTCCCTGGAGACATTCAAGGCCTGTCTGAACGCCTACCTGTGTGACCTGTGTTTAGGGAACCTGCTTTGGCAGGGGTGTGGACTCGATCTCTAGAGATCCCTCTCAACTCCTGTAATTCTGTGATTCTTTGATATGTTTTTATAAAAAGGGAGACTTAATCTTAAAATTAGTGTATCTTAAGTTGGAAGATAGATAGCAAAATATTTTGAATATTACTATAACCAAATAATAAGAATATACCTACTATTTTTCAACCCACATCTGCAGTGGACTATTTCATTAATATTACAAGCAGATATAAAGTCAAAGGAGTTTTATAGATATATGTAGACATGTTGTCAAAACTCTTTGACTTGAAAAAAAGATAGTAGCACTTTAAAGTATTTTCTTTACCACAAATATTTCCATTTTTAAAAGAATTTTGAAAGTTGTATGCATACTGACCTATGCATGCCATTTTCTGTGTACAGAGCAAGCATTTAGTATTTTGTTGTATATTTAGTATTTTGTTTAGCATTCTGTGTTGAAACTATTTCACTGCACATTCTTTTGACTTTTTATTAAAAGTGACATTGGTTGGTTTTCTTTGGTGGGGGTTAGCTGTTGCTTTGTAGTGTAGATTTTTACCAGGTTCATTACATGCGGGATAACACCATGTGTAGCACAGAACATTCACTGTGATAATAAACATTCAGTGAACATATCTAACTTATTTTTCTTTGTGATTTATGAAAACATTTTTTTTTTAAAGATTGAGATAATAAACTGTTCTGAATCCACGAAAAACAGAGATTTATTTCTTGCAAGGCCTTCACATTTAGGATAATGGGATAATACAAGCTTACAGCATCGAATTTACATTGTAAAAAATGAACATAATTCTGCTGATGGCTGTATAAAAGCTCTGAATTACACCAACTTTGAACTACGTTTTCTAATGTGCCTGGGTGAGTTCTAGTTGGTAAATGATTTATTCACCAAAAAGGAGGGTGGCTTTGAATTATTCAGAAATTGGGTGGATAATTCTGAGTAAAAAAAAAGGTCAAAATGGTAATGTTTGTATCTGCAGGTTAAAAATAATTTTCTCTCTTAAAGAACAAATTTTTGGCTTGGAAGGTTAGGCACCAGTTCCACCTTGGTCATTGGCTGATGACCCGCAATGACTTACTGAGAGTTTAGGTCGGCTTTCTGGAACTGAGAGAAAGTTCAAAAGTTATCCTCAGCCTACACTATGAATTTGAATATGTCGTTCACATTTCAGGAGGACATTAATTAGCTGAGTAGGTGACATAGGTCTACACAACATTTTCACTGCAGGTGATTCTGTTTAGAGGAGTGTGGCGGGAAGGAAAGGCTGAGGGCCTGGAACTCAAGCTTCCAGGTTGGTGTTGTAACTGTTACGTTATTCTGTGTTTGGACTCTCTCTCTGTATGTCCTTCTGAGGCTCCATGAGCTACTTAAGACTATGGTCACAAATCTGTTGCCTGTGTTTCTCTGTGGTTTTGGAAACAACATTTCTTTTTCAAGTAAACCCAGGGAAAGCATGTGGTATTGTTCTAAGAACAGTTCTCTAGCTGCTGCAAACTGGAGTAGAACTGAAAATTTCAGAATGGTTTTTCCTTTCTCCCTGACCTTGGTGGAAATAGTACTCTGAAAGCTATTCCACTCCTCTTTGAAACAAATACAAAGAATTCTGCACTATACATATAAAATTTCAAGTAAAACTGAATTTGGACTTGAAAACAAACCCAATACTACTACTACTACTGCTATTGCCACTACTACTACTAATATGTACACTTTGATCTGTTTAGGTGTAAACCAGTGATTCAGAAGAAAAGAAAAAAAGAAAAAAAGGAAAAAGTCGTTTATTTGGTGCTCTACCTGCTATCTCCTCCCTCCATTATCCCCTAAGATAACCAAAATCAGATGAAAGTCTAATTCTGAGGAGTCTCTGTGAGTCAAATTCACCCCTTCTGAAGACTTGCAGAGGCCTTGTTTTGCTTATTCCTCAGATATCTCTGTATCCATCTGGTTTAACACAGACTATCAGAATCACTATTCTCCATACAGGGTTCTTACCTGGAGCACAATTACAAATGCTTTAATTCCTAGAATCAAGACATCCTTAATAAATATGCATATAGAACTAGGCCTTTCACTTACTGGCTGCCTTAGAAAGTTTAGAGAGAAAAGTGGAAGCAAACAGAAATCCTCTACTTTTGAACTAAAACAAAGGGAGCTTTTGGGATATGATGCATACTTGAAGTGGTGGCTGACTAGGCTTTTGCAATCTCTGAAAGCCACTTACTATGTATGATAGTTAGAGCCTAAGAATGAATAGAATTGCTCAGTGTCTACTCTAACAAACAACTCATTCACCACACTACGTGCTAATTATTTTAATAATATTCAAATATTTTAAATATTTTAGGCTGTTTCTAGTACAGAGAGGAAATATAAATTAATAATTAATGAAACATTATAGAAGATAAAAGCAGGAGAGATTTAAATGCTGTTCCCTTGTCTGAACAATACTTTCTCTTACTGGAGAGGATATTTTATTTTTAGTATTAACACCATCTCACCACTTCTTTGCTTCTTTTTAATATTTTAATATCTTCAGATAAATAAGAAAAAGGAGAGTGACTGTATGGGACTACATTAGAGGAACCTAGAAAATACATTAGAAATTTCTAAGAAATTACATTTGATTACTTACAAATTAGGATAATTATGACAGCATCATAGTAAATTCAGAATAAAAAGTCCTTCTTGGAGATTGAATAAGGAAGAAGATATTTTCATCCGAAATACCTGTTCATACCTTCATTTGGGTTTGAGTCATAAAACGTGGTTGGGAGCAATGCCATAACAAATGCCAGAATCCTGGAAGTCAGAGCTGAAGTGTGTGCACATTGCAGTAGAGAAGCCCTTGTTTCTGAAGGATTAGCTATATGCTACTGGCACAACATTCAGTAACAATTCCAAATTATTTTATGATTGAATTGTTGGTTCTAGATTCAAAATCAAATCAGTTTGAAATTAAAATACATTTTTAACAGAATCAAAGGTAGGTGAAGCTATTGTAGATCGGAAAACTTCCAGCAATCTTCCTATTTCCTTACATTAGCCCTCTGAAGATAATTTTATTAAACGTTAAGTCAGATGATCTCTTTAATCTTAGGTTTCCATTGATTAAAGAAGTGAGCACATACAGCATAACCTCCAGGAATCTTAGTTATGAAGAATTAAGCATTCAAATTATAAGAATTCTACTTTTGGTTGTGTAATACTGATGATAAAAATGAATGTCTGACTATATGACTGTTAAAAATATATATTAATAATGTAGTATTGTGAATGTCTTATTGAAAAGGATTAGTCTTAGAACGTAGATAAGATTCTGATCCCTTGGACTATAAAAGTTCAGGAAGTCTGGGTAAAGTGATGTGAAAAACTGTAACCTTACTTCTCTTACTTGTGAAATGAGTATGGACAGAAATGCTCATTTTTGTTTTGCAGGTCTTGTGTCATGGATACTCTTGTGTAGAAGAAAGACTTTGAAGGAAGTCTTCACTACATTTATGCTGCTACACATGAATGTGTCTAAGACAGCACACAATACCTGTGTGATGATCTTTTAACTACAGATAAATTTCCTTTAGACTTGGAAGGGAAAGTGTAAGTCTAAACTGTATGTTCCTGCATTGGAAATGTTTGGCATAGTCTGTATATAGTCTATAGTTTAGTCATATATATATAGTATATATATATAGTCTGTACATAGTCTATAGTTTAATAGTCATATTAACTGTCTGAGTGATTTCAGTGGAACTTATCATAGTGTCAAAGATCAGCATTTACTGAAATTTTGGCTTTATAACCTAAGGAGAAAGCTATTCATCTCATATAAATTATCACAGACATTTTGAAATCAATAGAGCAATGACAGTTTAAAATGATCAGAAATCTATCCTGAATTTCAGAGCAACAAACCAGAAGCCTGCAGCAACATGTAGAAAAGTCATGTGTGCAAATCAAATACCAGGAATTATTTTCTTCTATTCAGCCCTTGTTGGACTACATTAGGAGTATTAAATACAAATCTATGAAAAATTCTAAAAATCTGGGGAGAGTCTATGCACAACCAAGATGGTTAAGCAGCTGAAGCACATGACACAAAATGAGAGGGTAAGGAAGTTGTATATATAGAGATCCAAGAAGAGAAAGCTAAGGGGGTCTAGTTTCTGTGATCAGCTAAAATAGGACATTGTAGATGGAGTCACAGTCTTCTAAGTGGTTCACAGCAGAAGGACAACAGTCACAACTTGCAGCAAGAGAAATTCCAGTGGAACATAAGGAACTATGTTCCGAATGCGGGTGGTGCATCACTGAGGCAGTCTGCCAAGAGGTGCTGTACAATCTTAGTCATAAAATCTTTATTGTAAAATCTTTACTGCAAAATATCTTTGGAGATATTCAGAACTCTCTTGAGAAAGGTCCCAGGTAAATTTACCTAACTTTGATGTAAAGCTGCTTTGACTAGTTCATGGGACTAGATAGTTATTAGAAGTCCCTTTCAACTTCATTCTGTGATGCTGATTCTGTTCTTTTTAGTATCCTGTTAGAATTTATTGCATACTTTTATTGTATCAGTAGTACCACAGGGGTTATAGATTTTGAACTATGCAAGCTTAGTTTTATATAAAATAAATAACTACAGAAAAATCCCTTCTAGTATATTCAGATGTGATATACTTAAATGCAAGTGTTCAATTTTCTCCTTGTCTTGTAGAAGAATGTTTCCAATGGTGCATAAAATGGACATCTACAGAAAGCAGTCGAGAAAAGAAAACCAGTTCTGTTTTTTATTTTCTTTTTATTATTATTTTAGTTGAATAACACTATGGGAGGTATTGGATTAATTTCAAGAGTTAGCAGAAAATGATGGAACAGAATGAAAGGAAGGAAAATATACTTCATTCTCTTGGCAAAAGTCATTCTCCTGGTAAATTGTGCTGTTGGAAAAACATTCCTTAAAAACAAAGTGGGAACTGTTTTACACAAGAAACACAAAAACCAGAAAGACTTCAATTTTTTGTTCATTTGAAGACATATATATATATTTCTTTTATCATGGTGGGTGCCTGTCAAAGCAGGATACTTTCTAAAGAATGTGATGAGGAGTGGGTTCCTACATCTGGGAGAAATTCAAATTAACTGAACTAGCATCAGTGAATTTATTAAGGATTTCTAATGGTGCAATTAAGAGCAGAATTTTACCCTTTATGTTTTTTGTTAGCCGATGAAACTACATTTTTTTTCTTTTAGTGAGAAAAACTTCTTTGAACAATGTCAAAAAACTACATAACACCTAGTATCAAACCACCTGAACAAACAACTGGAGACGTAGCTTAGCTACATGTTAGCTTCTTAGATCTTTCCTCAGTTTTATAAAATATTAATTCTCCTTTACTGTACAACTGTAGGCTATATAACTTACAAAACCAAGAGTGTCAGAGATCATATCAGGCTTACTCAGCATTTAAGTTTTTAAAGGGAAAGTTGTACATACAGACATATGAAATTGTCATAAGGCAATTATTGCAAGAATACATTGAAATTTTAATGAAAGTAAAGTTAGAGAAAATTACCGTGGAATTTACAGAAGTCTAGGGTATGGTTTTTGTGGAAGCTCTGTGATGCAAATAAAAGTCCAGAAATGTAGGCCATTGCTAAATGATGTGAAAAATTTCTGAAAATGGAAGTCAGAAATGGCAAATAAGTGATAGGAAAATGTCAATTTTTAGACTGAGAACCTTTTTCATATTTCATAGAATCATAGCATGGCCTGGGTTGGAAGAGACCCCAAGCATCATCAGGTTTCAACCCCCCTGCCACAGGCAGGGCCACCAACCTCATGATTACATACTAGATCAGGTTGCCCAGGACTCCATCCAACCTGGTCTTGAACACCTCCAGGGTAAGGGCATCCACAACCTCTCTGGGCAGCCTGTTCCAGCACCTCACCACTCTCTCCGTAAAGAACTTCCCCCTGATGTCTAATCTAAATCTTCCCTCCTTCAGCTTATAACCATTCCCCCTTGTCCTATCACAGTCTNTTTCTCAGCTGGGCTACTCTCAAGGATCTCTTCTCCCAGTTTGTATACACATCTGGGATTACTTCGACCCAAGTGCAAGACCTTGCACTTTGCTCTGTTGAGCCTCATTAGGTTCACACGGGCCTGCCTTTTGAGTTTATCAAGGTCCCTCTGGATTTCAACCCGTTCCTTGAAAAAGGAAGAGTTTTCCTTCTGCTAAGATTCTCTGCATCTTCTTCATAGTAGTTCTTCAAAGAAGTTGTGGAAAAAACTCAAAAACAGGTTTTTTTTCTTGCACTTGAGAAGAAGAACATGTTATTTTAGCATCCAGTCCTCAAGCTGGGGTTACACATTTTCTGTTACAGAAAGGATCAGCTTTAATAGTTCTCAAGCTAGAAAGACCCGAAAGATAGGATATCTCCTAACATTTCTAATTTGACTATCTTTTTCCCACAGACTCCAGAGAAGCTTGTGACCTCTGCAGAGTAACAGGATAGCTCACACAGTGTCCTCTAATAGAAAGAACTACAAAAGATGAAAAATGAGATCTTAAAGTGGAAAAGAGCCTTATCCCTGCATTACGACTCATTTTCTGAAGTTCTTAAGCAGCTCTGATGTCAAATGAGGAGAAAAATGAGAGATATTTTATCCCCTTCTAACTCAGCTTTTTCAAGTGGAAGGCAGCCAGGGAGACCTCTAAGTGATAAAACTATCACTGTTAATTCTGATACAGCTACCATTTTACCATTATCTCGCCTCAGGGAAGAACAGATCTCTGACTTCTTTCCAGGAGGACCTTCACTCTTGAGATATGAATAAACTTCAACTGGCAAGGAGTCTGGTCCAGACCACAAAGCTGCAGCCAAGTTCCTTGTTCACTGTGAGTGCCAAACTCAGGACTTGGCCCAGGTATTTAACACTGGAATGAAAATCTGCAGAGCAAAATATTTTACAAAGTTAAACACATCCACACTGCTGAAGTCCAGCCACCGCAGTGTGGCCTGATATTCACAGCAGGAAGCAGGACTTCAGGCTGGAGCCAAACTGGAAATGGCAGCCAGAAAGTAATGGAGCTGGTAAAATAATGTATTTTTCAATATTAAGAAAGAAAAGTTGAACCTTTAAATTTATTTGGTTAAGTTAAAGGTCTTGAAGAAAGAGAGCAAAAATTTGTAGAAAGTGCTCCAGATAAATTTCCCTCAGGAAGGATGTGAGGAAGGATATCAGCAGTAAGTAAAGATCTTTTTGGGAACAGAAGAAGAAACCTATTAACCAAAGAATTCATTTTTTGTACTCTGAGGAACATAGAGATGAAATTAGAGGCTTGATAAGGTAAAACAGAATTACTCTGAGAAGTATACCATATTTGACATGCAAAATAGATTTCTTTTCTTTGCCTTCTTTTTCTCTTCATACTGCCCTGAACAAAATGCATATTTTAATTCAGTTTTCTGTAAGAGTTGCAACACTGAAGAGAACAAAGATAGGACAAGGTCTGAAGAGGGAAATGAAAAATGAAAGAAAAATGTTGAAACTACAGTTGATTCTAGCTGGATGCATTGCTCTTATCTGTGTCAGAACACGGGAAGAACAGATGAAGATGTAATGTTAAGTATTGCATATTTTACATAATTCTATGAGGGTTCTTCTGAAAGTAATGCTTCCTATTTTATTATGTTGGCCCACAGTGTCAATATGGGTGATACGTGGTATGGTAGTAGAGGTTAAACCTTCCCACCAATACACCATTCTATTTTGTTGTCATGCGACAGATGGTAGCAGAGGGGCAGTCTGACGCAAGGAGGCCTGACATGGAAATGTGTGTGAAGCAAAGATGTGTCACTGAATTCCTCCATGTGACACCCACTAAAAAATGGCACCCACTAAACATTGATGCTTGCTGAGTATTTCTGGAGACTGAACGTTGGATGTGAGCACTGGGGGCTGGCGGGTCGTAAATTTCAGCAGTGGCAACAGTGACGTGAAAGACAAGCCACGTTCCAGATGGCCACACACAAGCTGTCATACCATGAAATGAAGAGCATCTCAATCAGCCCATTCACGTGAATTGACTGATTATGACCACAGAACTACACATGGAGCTGAATATCAGCTTCAATGCGTTGGAAACAATGGTGGCAACATTGAAATATGGCAAAGCTTGGCCAGATGGGTTTCCACAGATGCTTTCACAGGAGCAGAAAGAAAGTTGCGTGCAAGTTTATCAGGACCTATTGAACCAATTCAAGGCTGAAGGTGATAGTTTCCTGAATGACATCATTATTGGTGATGAGATGTTGTGTCACCACCACCAGCTGGAGTCAAAACTGCAGTCCATGGGTCCATGGAGTAGTGACGCATGAATTCCTCATTGAAGAAAAAGTTCAGGGCACAGCTCTTAATGGGTATAGTGATGTGCACTCTCTTCTGAGATGGGGCAGAGGGTGATCCTTCTGGATTTCCAGGAACCCTGACAAACCATCAACTCTGACCACTACATCGCGACGCTGACTAAGCTGAAGGCTCAAACTTCCAGAGTCAGGCCAGAGAAGGCAACAACCTTTCTCCAGCAACACAATAACACCAGGACCCATAGCAGTTTGAAGACCATGGAACACATTGTCAAACTTGGCTGGACTGTCGTACCACACTCACTGTAGAGTCTGGATTTGGTGCCTTCTGACTCATGTCTTGGGGCTGATGAAAGATGTGTGGGCAATGTTGTCCTAGGAACGACACTATCATAACAGCAGTGAAACTGTGTCACCAGCATCTGTGCAGATTTTTCTGAGCACGGCATGTACGCTCTTTTTCATTGTTGGTAAACATGCATAGGTACTGGTGGTGAATATGTTGAAAAACAACATTTTGTAGCTGATAATTTGTTCTATCAAATAGTGTTACTATGTTATTTTTATCTGTTTTAGTTTCCATGGGCATAAATGGGACACATGACTTTCAGAGTGACTTACGTACCAAGTCCAGGTCCAGGTTCTCTGTGATGGAGAAATGACAGATACATTCATACTTTAAAAAGGGAGAAAATGTGATCCAGTCAAGCACACTCCCAAATTATTAACCTCATTTGAATAGCCTTCTCTGGTTTGAAAGGACCTAAGAACTAATTTTGAAGGAAGAGCAGAAGTATAACACTAGATGTCACTCATCAAGACTCCAGTGAAATATATGATGTATTTAAAATTATGGTGAAAACTTGGGTTTCACAGAATTCAAGCAGATAAGAATAGTCAGCATTAGGTAATTTCTAAATATCTGAAACTGAAAAAGGGAGGGAAAAAGAATCTGAAGATCTAATTGAATTTCTCATCCTATAGAACAGGATCAGTGCACACATCTTAGCCACAAACTAAAGAATTTAAAGAAATTTGAGAGAGCAAATTTTTGTAACCAACTGAAATCCCAAATGAAACATTCCTAACACCAAATACAGAAAAAATACCTGAAGGAAATTAAAGATACCACAGACTCCTGCATTGCCAGTTCCACCACTGAACCCTTGAAATATACAGGTGGTGTTCCATATGTGTATTTGTACAATCTGAATTGGAAAGCTGATCAGTGAAAGTGGTCTCATGCCCCTTCTTTATTGATTACTTCCCTCTTTCATGATTCTTTGTTTTCTACTTACTCTGAAATCACCATTAATATAGGTCAAACTCATTAAAATATAATAACAATAATAGCCTCAACAACACCAACAATAATAATAATAAAGTATTAATCAGCTCCAACACACAAATTATAAAACTTAACAGATAGGTGGTCAGAGATGAAAGGCCAGCATGCCTATGACTGTTAACTAGAAATAAAGCCAATGGTTTTGTTCATTCTATAATAACTAGATGCCACTCCACAGCGTTATAGCTAATTATCCAGCTCCCAAGCACGTCCTAAGATCTTCAGCATTCATTCATAGAGAAGAATCTCAGTATAGGAACTCATTTTCTTTTATACTCCCAAAAATTTGAGAATTATACAGATTCAAATTTGCTAGTCCTCCCAGGCTTTCTTACTCACACCCGATCAAAAGACAATTTGAACATTTTTTCATTCATAATGATTGACTGTCCTCATCTTCCCTGGAACTGCTAACAGCAGGTAGCAGTCACCACTTACGCACATGATGATCAGTGTCTGCTGGCAGCTATACTCAAGCACAGCTAAATGACAGCCAAATCATTAAATGAACCAGAGAAGACATTTCCTGGTGAACACGGCAGTTGATTTAAGTTCCTAAAAATCTTCTAAAGCTCATTCAGCATGGAGAACCTCTTCTTTGTATAGATGTCCTACTTAATAACTGATGGAGGACAAGCTTTTATGGAAACAAAACTGAGAGTAAGATAGTAAATGCTGTCAATAACCAAGAATTAAGAGTTCAAGAGAATTAGGAGGGGATTATAAGAGAATTATTTAAATATCATTCATTTAGAATTCTTTGAAATCTCAACATAACCAAAGAAGTACTATCTAGTACAAAGATGAACAGCCTCTGATTCAAACAGGAAGAGAAAGCCACGGGAAATGAAAGAGCAACCACCCACCAGAAATAATGCAGAAGAAACAGGTGATATTTCACCTTATCGGAGCAAGAGAGATTACTTTTATCTCTGTGAGCTCTTATCCATTTTTAGAATAATTAATACACAGAGACAAGGAAATCTTGCAGAGAAAAAACAAGTTCATATTTATACTACACAACAGAAACTGGCTTTAAACCTCAGATAGAAAGGATGCACATTACTCTATCAGAGTGAAACAAAATTGGCCAGTAATATTCTCTTATATATTTCCAACAAGCCAAAAGAGACACTTCTGGAGCTCTATATGAGGGAAGGAAAAGCCAATGTAATACCAACCCTTTTGTCTGGAATGGACAAAAATGGATTAAAAAAAATCGAGGAAGAAACAATGAATGCAATCAACTGTCATGTCACCAATTTACCTCCTTTATCAAACAACTGCTCTTTTAGTCATGCTATCAGAAAACATGCTTTTTAAAAGTCATAATACGGCAGCATGGTTCATAAGCCTGCGTCAGAATTCAGTGAAATGGAATAAATCATCACAGAATCATAGAATCATAGAATGGTTCAGGTTGGAAGAGACCTTAGAGATCATCTTATTCCCACCCCCCTGCCATGGGCAAGGACACCTCCCACTAGACCAGGTTACTTAAAGCCCCATCCAGCCTGGCCTTGAACACTTCCAGGGAGGGGGCATCAACGACTTCTCTGGGCAACCTGTTCCAGTGTCTCACCACCCTCACAGGGAAGAATTTCTTCCTTATATCTAGTCTAAATCTACCCTCTTCCAGTTTATAACCATAAAGGCAAGGTTTACATGCACAGGGACGCTGGCAGCAGCAAATCCTCTTGTGCTCTCCAAGGATGGAGCAAAGAGTAAAATCATATTTCTTTTTGTACTGAGCTAATCATCAAGGATTTTCTCAGCCACCACAAAAAACAGGATCCAAGGTACTCCCTGGTCACCATTCACAGAAATGTCCGATGTTTATGTATCCCAAAATAATATATCAGAGACAGTGGTACTGAGGAATGTCAATGACATCAAAAATATATCATCAAATGCAGTTATTGGTAGATGACAGGAGTTTAAAGAATTTATTTCCTTCCTTTTCTAAAGTGATTCTGAACTATTTACCTATATTTTTGTTCAAAACAGTTTAAAATATATGAAAGAATATGTATGTGAGCCTGGTAGACTTGTCTGTGTCTGATCTTTATCCTAGGAGCTTATAGCTGCTGAGAAATTGCTTTAAGTTGCAAGAATTTTATATTGTGATAGACAGCTGTTCATCTCTTGTAAAATGATGTACACTCTTTTCAACCAGCTTACAGGAAAAAATGAAATATGAATCCTTGCAAAATCTTTCCAATTTTGTAACTTGTAATTCCTTGCAATTTTGTAACTTGTAATTCCTTGCAAATACTTTTTAAAGGATTGAAGGGAGAAATATTTTTAGAGAAGAACATAAGAGGTAGAACTGTCGTAATACATGACGGCTGCTCCAAATGTAATGCCTCCTATTTTATGATGTAGGCCCACAATGGCAGAGATGGGTGTTGGTGGCACATCAGTAGAGGCTGAACCTTACCACCAGTATTTCCTAACATTTTTTTTTGAGTATGATAGATGACAGCAAAGGGGCAGTCTGACCAAATGGTGTCTGACATGGAAGTGAGGATGAAGCAAAAGCGTGAAATTGAATCACTCACTCCATGTGGAAAAAACATTCCCCTTTTACATTCAATGATGTTTGCTGAACATCTCTGGAGACCAAACAGTGGATGTGAGCACAGTGAGGAAGTGGGTAGTGAGTTTCAACTGTGGCGACAGCAACAGTGGTCACCTCTAATGGTGCAGATTATTATGAGCATAGCATGCAGGCTTTTGTTCATTGCTGGCAAAAATGCATAGCTAATGGTGGTCACTATGCTGAAAAATAGTGTTTTGTAGCTGAGAATTTTCTCTATGAAATAGTGTTGCTGTGTTCTTTGTATCTATTGCAGTTTACATGGACATATAAGAGAGGCATTACTTTCAGAGCGACCTACATAAACTGAAAAAGAGAAAAAAAAATGGAAGAAAGAAATTTTCCAAAAGGGATTTTGTGGTTTTGGACATTGTCAATAATTTGTGTGGAAAATAGCATTTTCTTGTCTGCTTAATCCTCCGCCAAGGCAGCTGCTGGTGCAGTAGCTATCTGCAACAAATTAGAGGGCAGTTAAAGTGAGATTTTCCACAATCAAGAACAAAGCAGGACCAGTTAGCACGAGGACAGCTTGTTCTTGTTGCTAATGTGTTTAAAAACTTGCTGCACATAATTTGAAACAGCTTTTGTGTGAGGACGCTGTCTCCGGTTTCTGAGGTCTAGCGCTAAATCAAAACCAAATGGAAAGAGTTGAATAAGAAAATGACAAATTATATACTGATGTCTCCTGCTCTGGGTCTTTTTTTCCCTTATTCTTTGCTATTCATTTAAAAGTTAATTTCCCTCAATATTAAAATATTTAATGTGTGACAGCTGGCTGAAATCTGGAGCTTGCAGCCAGGACTTTGCTGAAGGAAAGCTCTCAGTAACTATGATGGCAGATATAACACACAAATTATTTAAAGATAAATTACCTTTAGTATTAGGGAAGTGGATGTTAAGAAGATTCAGTGCCTTTTTAACAGCTGAGCTGAATTTCAAGAGCTTTAATCAATGTAACTTTCACTGCAAGGTGAAACATGTTGGCTGAACTCCTTGGGATCCACACAGCTTGTCAGATATCAAACTAAAACTTTCATTTGAAAATTCAATTGTATGAGAATTATGCGTAGAGAAAATAATACAAGACATTCTTTATTCCTTTTTTCCTTTCTTTTTTTTTTGCTTGATAGCTCAGAGACACTACATTACATATGATGCATGTTCTTAGAAAGGTAAGAAATCCTAAATTTGCTACAGTTCAGGCAAATATATCACTGATTTCAGCTAGATCCAGAGTCCAAAATTGTATTTGTTGAACTACAATTTTAAAAACACAAGATACACCGAACTTGTCAGACTGTTTTTTTAGATTCATGAAGCCTCCCAATGAAACATGCATTGACTTTTCTTCACAGTTTTGAGTCAGATATGCTCTGCCAACTAGGCTGTGAAGCAAGTTATGAGCTGAAAATTGTAGCAACACCAGAAGGTAACTGCTGGCTCATTGTGATCTAATTCTGAACTACTTCCACGCCCTTGAATCAAAAATGAGCAGCTGGGTGTGACAGAATATGGATTCACAAAAGAGATCCTTAAAGAAAGAAGTAGCAGATGAGTAAGGAAAAAGATATGAAGAAATGATGAACAAGCAAAGCAAAACATACGATGAAAAAGACCTGAGAAGGCACAGACCAACAACTCAGAAGAAAAAAAAAAGCATCAAGACATGGAAAAAGGATATGAGGCTAAGAAATAACAGCACACAAAGTACAAATGAAATTATGAGAACTGTGCTTGTGAATTTAAAGGATAAAAAGAAAGACTAAATACAGAATACAAGGGTGTAACTACAAACTACCAATCTCTTTGCAAGTCCAGCGCAATTTTTAAGTCAAAGACCGAGTGAAAATATTAACCATGGAAAGATATATGAAGAGAATACAGAAGACCACATACCAAATTAATCAGACTACTCCAGTTGCTTATAACAATGGTGGCTGCTACAAGTTTAAAATTTGCAGTGAAATTTATGTTCATGAACCCATAAGAGCCAATTTTCAATGTAAACCCAACAATTCTTGGTTTACTTCCTTTGTCTTTATTTACAAGCTTGCCTTTAAGAACGTGCTTTTGACATAATATATCCTTATTCTTAGATCTTCTCTTAGGAGGAGCTAGTTTTTGCACATACTTAGAAGACAGTAATATTTCTATACATTTAGAAATGTTCTGCAAACAATCAGCTTGTCACACATGCTAAATTTATTTCTTTGTAGAATGGTCTTGCTTCCATTTATTAGAGACTGTATCATATTTTGATTTTGAAGCATGCATGGATGTTTTCTCCCTCCTCAACTGTTTTCAAAGGCCTTACAGTCAGCCCCACTTATCCATGTCAGCATTCCCCTGTGAGTGTGGTCATGCTTGTGAAATGTTTTGTTCCATTTTATTCAAATAAGATTTGTGAAAATAAAGATGAGAAATAGAAGAAAATAAAGAAAACAAAGATTTTTCTATGATATCTGTATAACCAAAAGCAGGGTTTGATTGGGATTTAGTACTTTTTTTCCTGATAGTTGCATTAGCTCAAAGTTATCTGTACCTTCAGAAGATGGTGAGCAGTGAGAAAGGAATATCATAACACAAGACATAAGAAAATACCTGTTTGTAACACTCTTGCATTCAGGTTAGAAGAGAAACAAAAGAGTACTTTCAATATGAAAATTACTGTTAACACTGACATTTAAGTCTTTAGCTCTTAATGTGTGAGTAAGCTCTCTGCTTCTATCTTCAACAAAATCTAGTATAGTACAAGCTTAGAGGAAAGTTCAACATATGCACAATGCTACAGTAGTCAGTGGGCCTTACAAATAAGTAAATAACCGTGCAGAAAGCAATACTTTAGTGAGTGATGTTGAAAAGGCAGGTAATCTCTATATTATAATGGCATAAATTTGTCCTTGCATATTTTTTTGAAGCAATGGGCCAAAGCTTCAGTTGCTATAAATTGAGAGAATTACACTAGCTTCCATGCAACTGCATTAGCTAATGTCAGCTGAGAATTTAGCTCTAGTGTACCACAGAGACTACAGAAACAGCCCTCCTATTCAGAATGATTCAGAAACTGCCAAAATATTTTAACTCTGTACTACAATAGATAAGACCTAATTCTACATATTTCTTGGAAACAGGCCTGTACTATTCAAAATGCAGAATTTTTCCTGAGGAGTTAGTGAGATCAGGCTGCAGTACTTTCATAAATATGTAACTTAGACATTATAATCATAAGCATATCAGGTTATTGGAATTTCTGAAAGGTCTACTTTGATATAGCAGTGGTTGTTGTCATGTTTGCCTCCCCTATTTTGCTGTTGAAGTTCATAACAGAAAATAAGCCCAAGCACAAAGACTCAGAAATAAGATAAATGTCACAAAAAATGTGACGTATTTTTGCCAAATGTACACTCAATCCTTTTACTTTGAAGCTGGTATCATTTCACAGTAACTAAACCTGTTCTATTTTAAGGAAATGAATTCACAAGTTGCTTTCTAGACTATCAGTTTGAAACTTGCTACTTAAATAGAACAGAAATATATTAGGGGAGGATTTCTTCCATTTACAGGTAAAGCTTTGTTTCTTTGTAATGCCAATTGCATGACTAGGTGGAGCCATCAGCTGTTTTTATTTTGCATGATCATTTGCATAAATGACTCAATAGCAAAGGCTAATGTTATGCAAATTCCTTCTCTTCTTGTTATTCCAGCTCCAAGGTTTTCATCAGCAACATTACTGCCAAAATAATGCTCAGTCTTCTTCTAAGTGTGGATAGACATTCCTTGCCCAGACTAATTTAAAGGTCCTTCACTACCAGACACACAAAAAATATTTCCATTTTTGGTTACTGAAGTTTGCGACATTTTTGATGATATGCCTCACAAGCTGTTCACAAATCTGTTTCTGTATGGTTTTCTCTACATTGATTAATGGAACAGGCTGAGTTCCCTCATACATAGTGAAGTATTTCTACAGTAGAAATATTATCACATCACTCTGGAGCATTTGGCTTCATGAAGAAAATGCTGGCCCAAATCACAAAGTAGAACTTCTATATATCCAAATATTTTGGAGCCAGAATGAGAAAGAAAGGCATAAAGTTTTGAAAATTTCCTTCAGCAAGATAAAGAGAAGTGAAAATGTATATCCAAAGAAACCAGCAGAACTGTTCAAGTGGTAAACTTGGATCTGATTATCTTGCTGAGCCCAAGCTTGAGCAGGAACAGAAGATCTGCCCCAGGAGAATAACATGAAATGAAAAGCACTACTCTACCCCTTCTCTGTTCCAATTGCACGTCTTAGTGCTTATTAGCTTTGAAGCCAGCAAACATACCTCCTTCTATTTCTGCATACTTCTCTATTGCTGTGTTGCTGCTGGCTGTGTCTTCTGTATTTGAGGAGTTCCCCTTTTCTCTTCTGGTGCAATAACACCTATGTAATGCATTTAAAAATATTCCACTCAGGAATAGCCTCATGAATAGCTAACAGAAAAACTGAGTGAAGAAAGAGTAAAATGTAGCCTTAATTAGAGACTTAATGCACAGTAATTGATAGCTGTAGAAGTACTGGTTACCTGATCTCCAAAGGAATTGTTCTGTGAAAGTAGCAATATGGTTGTTACAGGGAAATTTTTCCTGTAAAACAAGAACTGATGCATATGAAGGTTTCAGAAGATGAGTGCCATGGCACTACAGGATGATAGATGGTAAATGTTCTGACACTAAAGTTAAAACAAATATTGCCCTACTTGTCTCAGCCTTCTTACTACAGTGTAGGCTAAAAAATATCATCAGATCAACTGATTGTATTTCCCCTTATAGGCTTACACCACAGTCATATTCTACATTTCTTGGAAAAGTTATAAGTCAAATGGAAGCAGCTCCTCAGGTGCCTCTAAAGGGTTATGAGCTCTCTTCTGAAAACATACAACTATACTAAATTCAGTTGCCTGGGCATCTCCAGAGAGATGTCCATATGACTGAAAAGTGACCCTACTGAAGCACTGCTGGCTACATACTCAAAATGCAGACAGTAGAAATTGGTTTTAAGTTTTTATGTGCGATATCTTTCAAGTTTAATAAGGAGGAATAATAAGTATAGTGTTTCTGGTGGAAAGAAACATTTTTTTCTCCCACAACAGGAATTTCTTGAGGGTAGGAAAAAAGGACTCTTAAAATAACAGTTTTTTAAACTTTTGACATGTGTAACAAAAAGAAAATGTAAAGGTTCATTTTTATGCTACTGCCTGCTGCTTGACTAGAGTCAAGAGGTCATTGTAACACGCTTCTTTTGTGCACATCTGTGTAGTGGTGAAGAATCAGAAAGCTGCCAATACTCTAACTAGGTATTAAGCTGTCCCTCCACTCCTGCTATAC
The DNA here is from genome assembly GCA_013396635.1 of Penelope pileata. Taxonomy (NCBI): domain Eukaryota; kingdom Metazoa; phylum Chordata; class Aves; order Galliformes; family Cracidae; genus Penelope; species Penelope pileata. The sequence goes on from WBMW01001795.1 coordinate 22,553, forward strand.
CCATTCGCTCCTTCCCAACTCCAAACCCACAGCCCAGATTTTCATCAATTCTGCTTTTAAGCATGAAAAGACTCTGCTCTCTTGACCCCAAAAAGAGACTTTTCTTCATTATCTCATATGTTCTTCTTACTCGTACTTAATATTACTATATTTTAAGGCAGAATACTTAGAATACCGAGGCCTAGAAAGATGCTGAGAAGCACCTTGTATAGTATCTTTTTCCCAAGCATGATAACATTTTTTATATCTTGCTCTAACTTTCACAGCATGTGCAACTTACATACATTCTTTGGTTTTGGAACATCATCAGAAGAATCATGCATCTCTATTTTCTTTCTTCTTCACATAAAAAATACATTTAACAAGAAATTTGAATGAGGACGTAAAATCTTGTAAACTCTTTATTTTCACTTCATTTTTTATATTTAAAATATTTTTGTAATCATTTAGAGGGAACTCAGTGATCTAGTATGAAAGGACATTGAACAGCTGGAGTCACTACAAAACCTTGGTATGTGTTGACCATAATTTGTTTGCTTTTTCTTTTTCTTTTTTTTTAAAAAAAGCCTACGAACAAACAACAAAACTGCTACAATAAAATCTCTTTTTCATTTCTTCCTAGAGACATTTATCAAAATTTAAATGAAAGGGGCAAACATCCTGTTGATAAATGATGAAGAAAAAACGTTTGTTGTTTCATGCAAAGCCCATTCTAAAATTGTTTGGCATTTTTTTTGTTTGGTTGGCTTTGATTTAGAAAATAAGTTGTTATCTCCACATGAAGAACAATTTAGTTCGTCTTTGTGAACAACATTTTGTATCAATGAGCAAGACTGCATTACAAATAACGGTAAAATATAATCCTGTCCAATCCTAGTGATAACTTTCCACAAAGAAGTGTACTTCAACATAATAAAATTTATTTGTCCTCAACATAAAAACATAGATTTTGAATTAGTTATTTCATGGTTATTACTTTGGAAATGGCTAATAGTGTATTACCATCTGAGAGACAAAATTAAAATTCTGTGTTAAGAACATTTGCAAGGAGCAAAAGTGAACTTTCCAACAGCTGTTTTCTATTATCTACTGCAGTACTCTTTTGCTGAAAATTTTATAGATCACAAGTATGTGGTAAACCATTTCCTCAGCTGGAGTTCTAAATGAGGTGATGTAGTTTGAACAGTCTTAGAGGCAAACAAATGAAGGTTTATCATCAAACATTAGATGAAAAAGACAAATTCAGAGAATTTGTGAGCACCAGCCTGAGCTAAATTCATCTTCTTCAAGAAGAAAATATGACTGAAATATTTTAATGTGTAACTGTCTTAGTTTCTAGCAGAAGTTACTTCTCTCATAGGGTCTGGTATGAAGCTATCTTTTGTTCCCAGAAGAGAAACAAAACTGATAACACCTGGCAGTGTTGAACACAGCCAAGGACATATTTTGTTCCTCAGTGAAGCAGTTAGGAAGCATAAGGAGCTGGGAACTGGGAGGGAACAGGACCAGGGCAGCTGACCCAAACTGACCCAAGAGCTATTCCATACCACATCACGAGATTTTTATGGAAGGGGAGTCTCTTGCTCGGAGGGAGGGTCTGCTGGCTCGTTGGGTATCGGTCATTGGTCCCTTGCTGTGTGTATCATCTATTGTTTCTTATATATATATATACACGTATATACTGGTATTTCTTTTATTCTCTCTGCTGTCTTAGTAAATAGCTTTTATCTCAGCCCACGAGTTCTGTTGTATTTATTCCTTAATTCTCTCCCCCATCCCGCTTGGGAGGGGGGAGGGTGAGTGAACAACTGTATGGGACTTAGCTACCTGCTGGGTCAAACAACAATAGTAACACAACTCCGTCATAATCTCTCGTATATTTTCCCTGTGACTTGCCTCACTGTTGATGCTCTTTCTGTAGCTACTTGTGATGAATTCCAACCAGGCTGGACAACCAAGCTGTTTTTCAGAAAGCAAGTTGAAGAGATACAACCATTTCAGCACAAAGCAGGACGTGTTGCTGAGAGATGAATATTAGAGTCAGTTTTGTGTATTATTGTGCAGTAAAGTGAGCTGGTGGTGCTCAAAATCTGTTTCTATGCTGATGTTCTTGCCTGTGGTTCTTGGAAAACCACATACTTTCAATTTGTTTAGTCCTTAAAAGATGACAGCAACAAGAACCAAAATCACTCAACTCAGTCCATAAAAAATAACTTCTTTTCCTTAATAGGGAAGCATTACTTCACACCATCTGTTGAGGTACAACAATGTTTTACAATAAGTTTTTTAAAACACTTAAAAAGAGATCGTGAATGTCTGTCCTTTTATGTAAGTTAAAGCTTCGCTTTTGTGTCTTCCTTGATGTGGAAAAGCAAATAGTGTAATCTACTACTTATATCTCCTTTAAGTTTTAAATATATTTCCAGTTTAGGTTTCGGTGGGTGTTATTTGTATGTCAAATGCTACCAAAATGATAAAACAGAGAATTTACATAAAACAGAATTTTTACATAAAACAGAGTATTTACAAAAATGCAGAAAGGGATACAGACAGATATTTTACAGAAATATCTGCAATATCTAAATAACTCCTTTATAAATAGGTATGAACTTATGTTGCAATCATGTTTAAACATGTTTAGACTCATGCTGTCCTCAATTCTTTTTTTCCCCTAGTTATTATACTTCAAAAAATGCAAGTTAACCTAATTAAAAGGAGTTATCCAATCCTTTTATTAAAAAGCTTGCCCTTAAAGCTAAGATTCACATGACAATTTAGTCAAGCCCTTTCAGTCAGAACAGTAAAGATTTTCAAATGCTTCTTAGGAGAATCCTGATTTGACTTCAACATTCTTGTTCTAAATTTACATTACAGTGCTGTTCAGCTCCGGTATGGTTTGAAGTTGCAATACCATCTGTGGCAGTTCCACTTTCTCATGGATGAAGTCAAAGTATCACAATGTGTTCTCAGCTTTCACACTTGTTTCTCAGTCACTTAAAAAGGTTGCAGATGCACTGTAAATGAATTCTGCACAACATGCTAGGAAGGCAACGGACTTACTTGTACAATTAGTTAAGGCATGGTGAAAATTGTCTGATATTAGCATGTGTGGGAATCTTTCTATGTGGCAAGAGCTTTGTCAGTCATTTAATGAGATCACTCCCCTGGGAGATGAACTAGTACTACTAGTTGAGTATTTATTCTACTAGAATTCAGGGATAAAAGGAATGGCACAATTAGATTGTCTGAGAAAAAGGAAGCAAACACTAATGAGAAACTGTAGTTTAGCTGAAATGAGATGGAAGCAGAACTCCAGATTCTACCTTATCTCTAGCTGATAAACCTAAAAACTCGATCTTGTCAATGTACCTACTGATTTCACAGCAGTGGAATCAGTGTTCTCACTTTCCCAAGATCTCAGATTTGCACGCTAATAGTATTTCACAGAGCATGTTGCTCTGTGGAGGTATTGTTCGGAAAACAACAGAGAAGAGTACAACTTGAAGCTGGCTAGGTGCATGCAGTGGAACAGAGAAAATCAGATTTTCTTCACAGACACCAATCCTAGTAGACACCTTCACCAGTGATGCTAGCGAGCTACAAAGTGCAGAGCATTCCTCTGTAGGTTTGGTCTCTTATTCTTTCCACATGATCTTCTAGCCTCTCTTCCCATAACCTCAGAAATAAATGATTTCTGAGTGCTTACAAGGGACATTTGTGAAGTATTATTTCAATGAGAGAACTGATTTTCACCAGAGATGCACTTTTCTAAAGGTGGTGCAGTCTAGCAAAAATATACTAAATGTTTCTGATGCTCACAGCTTGTGCAATGTCTTTCTTTCATTTATTTATTTATTGTGCAGCCTGTCTATTCTCACACAGGATATTTGCACTTGTATCAGATTTTCAACAAGTGGAAGTTGGACATTCAAGCTAGCATCTGGTAAAGGCTTCACGTAGGTACGTATTTCCCTGTTCCAAAAGATCTCAAATGGAGTGTTTGCAGCAGATGTTTAAAATAGATACAGCTGCCCTAAGCCTGCACAAAGAGACATCAAATGCTTTTGAAAGAAAATTTCAGCCCAGTAGATTTATAATGAGTGCAAACATACTGATTCTGTGAATAGGTCATCTCAGATGGTTCTTACAACACTAGCTTTGCTGTTACTGTAATTAAGACTACAGAACAAAAGGTTGGGAGATAAGCTGCATATTGTATTTTTACTAATGGCTTGATGACATTTTGGGCACTGTATGATCATTGAGGAAGCTGGAGATAGAAAATTACAGCTTGTATCCAAAAATCACTTCTGGTGGCTGAGACCAAAGCTCTTGTAAAGAGATCAATGAACCAGAACACTCTTTGCATTCATGCTTTTTCTCATTTGACTGAATAGCTGTTGCCTGTTACGACAGTGAAAATTTATTCATAATGGTCCCTTTATCAAGCTCGGCGTAACATTGTCCAGGTGTCAGAGAAGTAGTAGTAGATGGTGTTTAATGCTGTATTGGCCAGGATATGTTTAAACCACACATCCCCTCAATCATGCACCAAAGTGCAACACAAGTATAACCACAAAACAACACTGTAGTTAGAGCAATTGCTGTGATAATCTTTAGAGAGGTGGAGTGAATGTGATGGTATTTTACTATCTGCTCCAAGATCTCCCTCAAGGATAATGGTTTGATTTTGCTTGGTTTTGCTGGTGTGGCTGTTAGACTAGTGCTGGCAAAGTCGATTTGACTCTGTGAGGCATCCAGTTTCTGAATGTCTGCTCTCTCTTGGTCCTAGTAACATTACCATCATTCAGCATTCATTCACACTGCATAGTCACTGTTAAGAAAAAAAAAAAACACAATAAACACCTTGATAATTTACAACTCATTGCCTAATTAATGTTTTCTCCTTCAGAAACAGTAATATAATTTAAATATTTTTAGTAAATTTTGTTCCCCAAACAATCCAAATAATAAAATTTTAAACTGTTTTAAATATAATTAGCACATTGTTTAGATTAAGATGGATATTGCACATTAATTAAATTCAAGTTAATTATTCAGACAGACTTATTAGCAGATATCTGCAAGTATCATATCTCTCAAAAACATTTGTTATCTTTAATAAGTATCTTGTAATTGTATCAGTTAGAGACATCTCTAGATTTTCTGTTCAACTCACTTCCATCCACTCCAGGAGGTAGAAACAGACAAAATTACCATATTTTTTTACAGGTCATTTTGTTTAATGTGGTCTGATAAACAAACCCATGGACTGCATGTTTTCTGACTCATGGTTTCCTCATCTGTGAAATGGAGATCATAATACTTCCTTATGTAAAACACTCTGAGGTGTATAGATAAAATGTTAAAAAGAATTTTTGTATTATTTTTATAATGACATGCAGAAGGAGAGGTATTACAGTACCAACAGTAGCAGCTGTCATCAGCACTTCTGTATCTGATCTCATAAACGTATGTTAATGTACAGATCAAACTGTACATAGAAACCCAGGATGAGAGACAGCAATAGTGTCATCCCTGTTTTACATTTAGCTATTAAGTTCCAAGACAGACCTTCAGTGCTGGGCTACTTCATACCTGGCAATAAACAAACAAACAAACATAGAAAACAACAACAAAACGTACAACAGTTGTGCACATTTTCTCCTAAAACAAAGGGTGGGGTGATGGCCTGTTTCTTTGATCCCTCATAATTATACCAGTTGCTCTGGAAGCAGGCAGTTATCTCCTTTTAGAATGAGAAGCCAAACCTATACCTTCTATCATCTCAAAAGCCACAGACTCTCTCAATGGGGGTGCTCTGTAAAAGCCCTTCAACCTATTAGTTGAAACTATTCCACCGTATGCAAAGAAAGGGCCTCCAGAAGTGCCTAGTCTGAGTCAGCACCCAAGAAGTCATCTGACTCTAGCAAATAGGCTGTGGCATATGTGTTGGAGATAGGAAGGGTTGAGTTTCAGCTGTTTCCCTTGAAGTTCTTGCAAACATTTATGTTTTGGTTGTTGTAAGATGTAAGTTGTAAGTTGTGGAGAGCTTCTTTGATTAGTTTGTAAGACACTGGTATTACTAATCAGTGGCGTTTGAAATGAGAGCAAATGAAGACAGTCTGTGTCTTGTTACTTCTCTCTGAAGACAGATGTCTAATCTGTCTGAAAGTAACCGTACCATTAAAAACATATTTTTATAAGAAAATAACAATTACTGCAAAATCACTACCCCTTCTGTTTTCAATTTTTTTGCTTTCTAAGTAGTAATGTCTACAGAATCAAAGCTTAAAATCTCAGCCTCAGCTGGAGTACTGTATCCAGTTCTGGGCTTCCCTATATAAAAAAGACAGGGACCTCCTGGAAAGAGTCCAGCGGAGGGCCACAAAGATGATAAAGGGCCTGGAGCATCTCTCTTATGAGGAGAAGCTGAGTGACCTGAGTCTGTTCAGCCTTGAGAAAAGAAGGCTGAGAGAGGATCTTATTAATGTCTATAAATATTTAAAGTGCGGGAGGCAAATGGACGTGGGGAATCTCTTTTCAGTGGTCTGTGGGGACAGGACAAGGGGAAATTGACTAAAACTGGAGCATAGGAAGTTCCGCACCAATATGCAGAAGAACTTTTTTACGGTGTGGGTGACAGACCGCTGAAACGGGCTGCCCAGGGAGGTTGTGGAGTTTCCTTCCCTGGAGATACTCAAGACCCATCTGGACACCTACCTGTGTGCTATGCACTAAGGAACCTGCTTTGTCAGAGGGGTTGGACTCAAAGATCTCTTGAGGTCCCTTCCAACTCCTACAATTATGTGATTCTGCAATAAAACTCTTCATTTCAGGTGCTTATATATTGGCTTTCTCTGGTAAAGCAAAGAATAAAGAGAAGCAAGGCAGTCCCCTGGCCCACGAGCCGCAAGTCCTGAAATTGTACAAGTAAATCAATCATTCACTTCCTAAAGCTTCAATTTCAAATAAATAAAAAGCATCCTGACAATTTCATTTATGATCTTTCCTAGTCAGAGGAGACAGCTACATATTTGGTGGCTATTTGCTGCATGTAGTAGAGGAAAGGAGAATCTATATTAAAACATATCAAATCTTCTGCTGTCACTCTGTCAGCTGCTCTAAATGTTTGACATCCTCATGAGACTACATCTATATGCCCTACACCAATGCCATTTTTCTAAAAAAATACAGTACTCTCCAGTATTGTCTGTTGTTTCAGTTGTTTTCATAATGATCAGTTTAGTTTCTTATGTTGTATTTCTAGTCAAATTTCTTTCCATCTCCTGTGAGGAGCAGGCGGTAAAATTTCACTTGCCTTTTCTTAGCTTTTTCACTCCTTAGTTGAAGCAGATTCATATTCATTAAAAAAAAAAAAAAACTGAAGTACATAACGAGCTGGCAGAAACTGAGGATCTGTATTCTGTGGGAAATCCAAATACTCTGAACTAAATCAAGTGATTCTCACAGAAAAACAGTATGAAAGATGTTAATAAAACTCTTGTGTTTTCCATTTCCCAAATGCAGTGGGGGAAGCAGCCAGGTAACTCCTCCTGTCTCCCTGAGCTGCCCTACTCACAGAGCACAGAAAAAGTAACATTTTCCAATGTGCAGGACAGATTCCTCCTTCCTCTACAAATATCCCCCTCATCACAGAACAGGCATCCCATGAACTGATGGCTTTCACCTGCAGATGCAGCCTACATGCTGTCTGGACAGTCCGGGAAGGCTCAGGGCTTCCAGAGTACCTTTAGGTCTTGAGAGCATTGTTTTAGAGCTGTGAAATCAGAAGAAATCTTGTCTGTTGATAGGATGCAAACTCAGGTTCAGGCAGGATCTTTCGCTGTTACTTCAGTTAAATCAGAGAACTTCTCTCAAAAAATGTTTGATGCTGGTAAAACCACAAGTTTATCAGTCCTGCAATTCACTGGAATTTTCCCAGCTACATGACAAGTTACATCTGCTTTCAGTCTGTCACTCCAGTGCCTGAAGTAAGTGGTCTTTGTACCACTATCATCACATGAAAATATACATGTTTGCATGTATTCATTATATTAAACTACAACTATTATCCCTCGAGTAATGTCAGCTCATTCATATTCCCATTAGTGAAAAGGTGTGCAATGTAAGACACTTCTTAGTAGCAGTTATGGATGGAAGGGTAGCATGGCTTTGCTCCAAGAGCTTAGCTGCTAACATGTAAGTTTTTCTCCTGACGTAGCTGATCTGCTTATGTGCTCGATATGGAGCTCTCTCTGTTTTTTGTTTGTTTGTTCTTTAGTCTACTTTTAGCCCTTTTATTGACTTCTATAGGTTTCGTGCTGTGTCTCTGAACGATATGAGTCCCAACTGTAAATAAAAGCATAGTTCATTTGTTTTCTATGAGACTTATTGAAGCTGATGGGACTTCTTACAGAGAGTTCAGGGGAGCTGGAATGGGCCCCATCAGTACTGAGTTAGTTCTCCCTGTAGTCCAGTCTGTAAGTAACATTTGTGAAAAAATACTTCATGGAAAAAGTGATGGCATAATAATGCAATTGGCTACACACTTATATCCAATAGAACAACCATGTAGTTGCAACATTATTATCATGAAATGCTTTTATTTCACAGCAACTGTAAAATAATCTTATGCTCCTTGTGCAACCCCTTTAATTCACATGTACAGACTCATATGATAGCATAATTGAAATACCATTTTCAGGCTTATATTTTTACTCCTTTGTAGCTTGGAATCATAGAATACCTCGTAAAGAATCCCCTCCCAGCCCCACCACCATTTCTGTTTCTTCTTTTTTTGAAAGGTGGTGTATTTTCCAAACACATTCTTTCTCTGACATTACCTAGATGTCTTCACAATCTCTCATTCAGGATTCCATTCAATCTATTTTCTTTCCGTAGATATATTTGAGGACAATTGTTTCTTTTCACTTCACTTCCACAATTACAAAAGGATTGTAATTCTTAAGGAAAATAATTCCTTTGTTTGTTCATTTTCTTTCTTCTTAAGAAGACTGTAGAATGTAAAAGCAATAACGACAATTGAACTGAAAGCGTAGTATTTGAGAGTGAGAACATTTCTATACAGCTTAAATGTTGCATAAGATTTAAAGGGAATATCTTCCTCTTAGAAGCCTAGATTAAGTAGAGGGGACTTCTCCTCTGAACATATCTGTATTATTTTCTTAGGAAGGGTATATGTCACATTTACATATCACATTTGCCATTCTAATAGTGCTAATTTTCCTAGCGTATGTTAGCTTTCTCTAGGAAGCTAGCTATTGTGTTCACACACTTCTCACTTGTTAATTTCTGTGTTGAACATAATTATTTTACCTTATTTTACCTTATTTTTTTCTTTTTCCTTATGCATTATTATTACCTTATTCTGTCCTTGTATGATTTTTTAGTTATTTTTTCATAATAGAAGTTCAATCCACTAGATAATTACTTGTACTGTTTATTTTTAACACCTTAGCTGTTTATTTTATGCACCTTTATATTTTTATTTTTCTATAACATCAACAACTTATGAAAAAAGATTAAAATAAATTATTTTAATATTTTACAACAATGCATTTCTTTGGTACTTTGTTTGTCTAGGAGGGGATGACTGGGGAAAGAAAATACCTGCAGTTCCAATTTGGACCATAGCCTATACTTCCAGGATATGTAGGTGTTGATATGGATCCCTGGAAAAGCACAGACAGGCAGAAGCTCTGCATCAGTGCCATAATCATTCATTCATTAACCAAAACATGGGTGTCTAGACTAGTACTTCTTTCTTTTCTTTCAGCAGATTAATTAAAAGTAACCACAATTAGATGTAGTGAAGTTGTAAGTATGCAAGAGCTCTGCTACTGAGGCCAGTGTTGGAGTATGGGGTCCAACAGTTGCAGAAGCAGGACTTTAGACACCGAAAGACCAAACAGAGAAGTGGAGCTGCATTTAGGCTCTTTCAAAGATACCATAGAATGACTGTTTTCTACATGTTAGTTTTGAGCTTGGGTTATAAAATTTGGATTAAAATGACCTGATTTACACATCCAGGAAATTTTTGACCCAAATCAATCCACTGAAAAACAGTCTTAACAATACATCTTCATAAATAAAATTCAGGAAATTATATTCAATCACTGAATCCCTTGACCAACATCTCTAACTTCTTAGCAGCGTGTAATACAGTATAGTACAGCATAGTATAAAGGTACACAAAGCTTCTCAAGACATGCTATTGCCAAGACACAATACATTAAAATTTCCAAGGCCTCACTCAGACTATTCCATGCCTGTTGCTTGGCCTTCTTTCTTATTGCTCAACTAAGTTAATTTATTAAACTAAAGGATGGGTGATTTAGATTAGATGTTAGGAAGAAATTCTTTGCTCAGACGGTGGTGAAGCACTGGAATAGGTTACTCAGAGAAGGCCAGTTTGGATGGAGTCCTTGGAGGATGGCAACCATGCCCACTGCAAGTGGGTTGGAACTAGAAAGTCTTTAAGGTCCCTTTTGCCCATTCTTTGATTCCGTGATTCTAGATTCTATGATTCTATGATTCTATGATATCATCTCCTTCCCTTCTTTTCCCTTCCCTTCCCACACCTTCCCTTCCCTTCCAGTAGAATGTTCAGGAAATACTACAATCTCCCCAGCATGAACTTCAATTAGATATTTGAGATATCAAGTAAAATTATGTATTACAAATCATATACTCTCTAAGCCAAGTTGGATGGGGCCAAAATTTTAAAAGGATACCTAGCTCTCTACTTCTATCTTCAAGAAATGCCTTTAATTTTCTGAAGTATGTGATTACATTATAAGATTAAAATAATGCATCCTAACTTCATATTTACTTGCAACGAAACAAGCTAAATATATAACACTCTTGTTATGTCTGCGTACTAAATGAATTAAGTGAATGGACATGCTGATGTCTCTGTTTTCAACATAGCCTAATTCTGGGAATTGTAACATTCTAAGATAAATAACAAAAGTTTCTTGCGCTTAGCTATTCATTTTCTGAGCTATAATTTGTGATCCAAGGGCTTACATAACAAATGACCCCAAGCAACATTATTCCATTTAAGAAACTTTCCATACCGTACACACCTCTTTACCCATTGCTCTTGAGAAGAAAGTGAAATAAAATTTATAGAAGAATTTACTTTATTTGTATTCTGCTTTCTAGCAATTGGTTATTATTCATACCTAAACAAGCTTTCCCAATGATCTCCCTTTTTAAAGGATGCTTTCAATGAGCCACTATCACTACCTATAATTAAGCTGGGAGCATATTGCTGCATTTTTCTTCCTGAAGGCTGCTCACAGTGAGGCACTTAGACAGTTAAGCCACCCACAATCACACCACAAGTATTTGTTTATCAAGAAGGAAAATACTGTCAGAGCCACAAAACTGGCATATGTATTATTAACACCAGCTTTGAAAGTGTTGTGGTCAAGCTATGGTAAATATCGTTGGTAGGACAATATTGAAGAGTTTGGGAAGTCATCAACCAGTGCTTCAGATGTGAAACACATGACATAACCACAAACTGCACTTTATGAAATTTGAAACTGTAACATGAGAAGTGACCTAATTTAATTCATGTGGTTCCATGTGTTTGAAGTTAATAGACGCTTTTCTACTGGGGGGAAATAAGGCCTTCAATAAAATACAAACCTGATCCTGCCAAGTTATTTATCCTCCGGGAATAATTCTTTTCATATTATGATTGATAGTTCATGGATTCCACAAGAGTTTCCTGTACCTTTTATGCATTCTATTTGAAGGATTAATTAACTACAAGTTTAAAGCATTTTCCTATCTGCAGGTATAATAAGGGGGGGTGGAGTCATATTGCTCATGTATGGCATATCTGTTTTCCAGACAGAGGTAAAAAGAGGATGCTGGAGATGGAGTTACAGCCTCACTTTCTAATGCTTACAGGCAACACTCATCTGACATTGTTCAAAGGCCTGTTCTTGTAAAAGTATTTTATAAACTCAGTTTAATTGGTTTGCTTTGCATGCATGTTTTTATTTGCCCTATTTTATGCATTTCCACCCTAGAGAACCAAATGCCTCAAAAATACCACTAAATGACTAAATTACCAGTATCAGTTTTTAGAACATTTCTGAGTATACCTCAACAAGAACTTACGGACTTTTTAAAGGGACCACTAACTATAATTAATGACAACTCTGTCTCCTAGTTCCATCACAGTTGTTCTTTTCTGTCCATTAGCCCTTACCTGGTGTCATGTTGTTTCTGCTGGTCTAAAAGCAAGCATTTTAAAATGCGCTTTTGTTTAGAATTTTAACAAAAATTCGAACTATCCAACACAGAAAGTTCCTGACTAGATACAGAAACATAGCAATCCTGTCAAAGAAAAACAGGAGCAGCAAATTGGTATCTAATCAAGTGTTTTTTCTTCCTCAGACAAATTTTGGTAAAAACTTTATGAACTGTGAGAGAACGTGGAGCTGGGGGCAGAGGAGAAGCATGAGAAAACTGAGCTAGAAAAGCCTTTTCCTGATTTGCTGTGGCCTCCTAGGACAGACAAAATGACAAAGTGTCTACCAGATATCTGACCAAAATTCTTGATATTTTCATGCATGTTTTAGGTCCCTACAAGGCATTTAAATGCAGGTTAACTTTATTCCTGAAGCATATTAAAGATTCAGCTGTGAAAATACAACCAGGGAAATAAATAAATAAATCAAAAACACAGACAAAAGGAAATGAAAAAGAGAGGAGGCAAAGCAGTCAGCTTTTAGATAAGGTCTCCTAGAGTCTAGGCAAAGATATTATTACAGTAGACACAAAGATGTGATTGTCTAGCAGTTCAAGTACAGTTTATACGTGGGAGCTTTATCATGTTGCAGGCTGCACTGGCTCAGGTTTTATTAAGAAATCAAATATCACAGTGGAAAGAAGCAAGTCAGTCAGACATCATGCTGAGGCTGATGTGAAAAGACTGTCCAGCGACATAGGGACTCCAATTTTGCCTCATATCACAACACTTGGAGAACTCTTACCACCTTGCATTTCTCTCACCTGTTCTGTAAGTTTTCTTTAAATTTGAGATACATCTTCTGACTCCTAAGGTATATGGAGATCAGAGTACATGCTTCATAGGATAAGGAATATTGACAAAGTTTTGACAAACTTTTGCAAAGTTTTCCTGATTGTTAACTTGTCAAGTTACTTCCTCTCCATTCCTAATAATCACCATTCCAATGAAAATATTGTACATAATCATAAAATAAACACTGTTTTTCTCCAAAGGCAAACAAGGCGTTTAAAGGCCAACCTTTAGGAAGACAAAAAGCAATGAAACCTATAAGAGGTTTGCACTTCAAAAGCATTTGCAAGGTAAGAGAAAAGCATATACAAATTTGTCTCACAGGAAACGAAAATATCACAGAATCACAGAATCACAGAATCACAGAATTGCAGGGGTTGGAAGGGACCTCAAGAGATCATCGAGTCCAACCCCCCTGCCAGAGCAGGTTCCCTACAGCAGGTTGCACAGGTAGGTATCCAGGCGGGTCTTGAATATCTCCAGGGAAGGAGACTCCACAACCTCCCTGGGCAGCCTGTTCCAGTGCTCCGTCACCCGCACCGTGAAGAAGTTCTTCCGCATGTTGGTGCGGAACTTCCTGTGCTCCAGCTTAAGGCCGTTGCCCCTTGTCCTGTCCCCACTGACCACCAAAAAGAGGTTCCCCACCTCCATTTGCCTCCCACAACTAAGATACTTATAAACATGTATCAGGTCCCCTCTCAGCCTTCTCTTCTCCAGGCTGAACAGACCCAGATTACTGAGCCTCTCCTCATAGGGGAGATGCTCCAGGCCCTTTATCATCTTTGTGGCCCTCCGCTGGACTCTTTCTAGGAGGTCCCTGTCTTTCTTATACAGGGGAGCCCAGAACTGGATGCAGTACTCCAGCTGAGGCCTGACCAGGGCAGAGTAGAGGGGAAGGATCACCTCCCTCGACCTGCTGGCAATACTCTTTTTAATGCACCCTAGGATCCCATTGGCCTTCTTAGCCACCAGGGCACACTGCTGGCTCATGGCCAACCTGTATCACTAATTTCTGAAAAAAGTACAATGTTGTAATATAAAAAATCTTCAAAAAGTTACAGCAGAAGTCATCTGGGTCAGTACCTTGGCACAGAGCTCTCAGCTCAATAGGTATACAGGCTCCATATATCACTCTTTGGAAAGAAATACATTCAAATTACTTTTAAAAATTTAAGACAAAGTCAGCCTTCTAGAACATAGACGTAACTCTTGCTAATCTGAGTTAACTAATTCCAACAAGTAGCTGATACATTACCAACTGTGAACACAGCTTCTGCCACCTTCCCTTTCTTTTCCAGTATAATGAGAGATCTTAACTGGCCTTTTGCTTTCTCTTTGTCACTAAAGATTGAGCTCCTCATCTGAGTTCCTATCAATGGTCAGTAGGGTTTCAATAACTACACACAATCTTCTTACACAGAAAAACCTGCAAACATTTATCAACATTTTCTGGTACTTTACTACTCACACTTCATAATTCAAAACACATAGGGAATCACCTAATACTCCTCTCAGAGATCATAGTCCAGAATTTTTGTAATTGCTAAGAGCCCTCCTCTTACACTGATGAGAAAAGAATGGAGCATACTTCACTACCTCCTGGGATGAAATATTTGTTGAAGGCCTAAATCCCCTAACGGAATGGGTTTTCTTGGCCCCCAATTGAAATGCAGGGAATATAACAAAGGTCTCCTACCAAAAGATGAACATTCCTCAGAAGTAATAACAGAAATTTGACTTTCCTTGAACAGAAAATGAGTACTTTCATTAGTATCATTCATAAACTGTTAGGATCATTTTTTCAGACCGTTCCAATTTATACATTCATTCAGCAAGTACAAATTGCAAGACAACAAAAGAGTACACATTTTTCAATGATTACTCTGATCAACAGCCTTCTAATAATGTCACTTGAGGGCAAAACACCATCATGATTCCTTTCAATGTAGTTCCTCAAAAAGTAATTACTTAAAATGTCATCCTCTTCTAACTGGAAGATTCCAAGTTCAGTTTTTCCACCTCATATTTTCTGTGATCTGTATGTTTTTACTTTTTGTACATTACACAGAATATTGGTGCTAGGAACAGATAACAGATTAGCTGCCTCTGAAAGACAAAAGCCTTTCAGCCTGTGCACATAGTGAGCCACATCCTGATTTCCGCTCCACAATCCTGAATTTGTGCTTAGGTGTTTGAGGACCACCTTGAGAGACAAATTAACGTAGAATCATAGGATGGCTTAGGCTGGAAGAGATCTCAAAGATCATTTAGTTCTAACTCCCTACCATGGGCAGGGTTCCCACCCAATATATCAGGCTGCCAGGGTCCCATCCAACCCGGCCTTGGATGTCTCCAGGAATGGGGCATCCACAACCTCTTTAGGCAACCTGTTCCAGTACCTTACCAACGTTTGAGTAAAAAAATTCTTTCTAACATCTAACCTAAATTTCCCCTCTTTCATTTAAAGCCATTCCTCCTTGTCCTATCACTATCAGACCATGTAAAAAGTCAGTCTCCCTCCTGTTTATACGCTCCCCTCAAATACTGAAAGGTAACAACGAGGTCTCTCAGAACTTTTTTTCTTTTAAGCTTTCAGAGCAAAGACTTTCATTGAAGACATGTAAAGAGTCAGCCAACTTATCTAGATTTAATTATTTGTATAGGATTAAGGTCCATTAGTAATCAGAACAAAGAGAAGCAGAGACTAGTAAGAAGAGGTTATACTGTTGCTTCCCTATTTAGAAAACATTGTAATCAAAAATCAGAGCACTACTTACATATATAAATATATATATATTTCATGCTGCTTGGCTATTGTTTTGTTTCCTTAGCTAAAAACATCATTTGGTTTTACTTCACAGACAAGCAGTCCCTTCTTTTCCAAATCAGATTGCTGTCACATGAAATGGAGCATATTTTCTATTATCTACTAGAAAAAAAAACTGGTTTTGGTCTGGTATATACACAGCTATTTTTAAACCATCAGTACTCTAAAGATAGAGCTTTAAAGACATAGAAGAGCAACAAACTAAAAGTGTTGACTGATCAATAAAGACACCAGTAGAACTTGCTTTTTCTCATGAGTACATTACAAAGAAATGGGCCTCAGAGAGAAACCATTCCTCCCAAAGAAGACATTGGGAAACACCTCTGATGATGTTCAAATTAGCAAATAATGAATGCAAGGTCAACTTAATGTATTACACACTAATTTTGGTAACGCTGTTTTAAAAAGAAAATAACAAGAGACACCCATTACCAGAGAGTTGAAGAGATCTGATTTTCAAACTGTTGAAGCAGAAGGCCACTTGCAAATATATATCCTCAATTACATGCTTAATCTGTATGCACAATTATTGTGACTTCATACGATGCTCAAGTATTGAAACACAACTGACCATTTTCATGCACACAGCCTGATTTGCATTTGCAATCACAGTAAATGTACATTCAGATTAAGTGTGTGATTATGCATGCACTTTTGTAAATGGCCTTGAGCTTCTGATATTTGGAAAAATCAGACCCTGAAGTCTGCATTAAAGTTTTGTATACACCGAATTTCCATTGTCCCATTAAAAGGGTAACCAAGAGCAGAATTTTCTTGCATAAGTCCTCCTAGCACCCATCTTTTATAGATATTTATTGTATTGAAAATCTAGCCCAAACCAAGAAAATTATCTCTAAATAATGAAATCATTTAACTTCATCACTTATCCAACCTGCATTGAAACAGACAAGCTATTTATCAACCCTTTAAGTGAAGTTTATAAATGGAAATGCCAAGACACACTTAACTAATGCTGAGAATGCTGTGCAGCAATGCAATGAACAATAGAGTACTCTTTTACTCAAAAGGTCCTTTCTTGGTCTCTTCTCCTTAGTTATCCATGGGAACAAAAGGAGGAGGATAGCAAGAGTGTGAAAAAGGAAGCTGGAAGGCAAAGATGAGAATAAGAAATGAACTAATTAAGTGAAAGGGAGTGAAATTCAAGTAATAGAGCAAAGAATATTTGGTGGTCTAGTAGGGAGAAGAAAAGAAGACAGACATATAAATGACAGGAAATCAGAAGAAAAGACTTCAGAGAAGGGCAGGAATTATACATTCAGGACACATTTGAACAGATTAAGAAAGTTAAACCGTGGAAGATAAAAGACGGCTCAATGGGATTTAACTATATGTAATAACAGTATTAATACAGGAGACAGAAAGTGCTTTTCAGCTGCAGGTCTGAGAATTCTTTACATGAGTGGATATTATTGCTATCACTTTACATAAAGAAGAACCAAGGTAGGCAGAGATTATATCACATGCTAAGCACCACTCACAAACCAAGAAGTAGAATTTAGGTTGCTTACCTTTCCCTCCAGTTTTCCTGAGAACCCTCAGAGAAGAAACTACAATAAGAGCCTGGTTCTTTGTGCACAAGAATTATGCTACTGTAAAACAGTGAGTTTCTCCACATGGGAAACTTTTGTGTCTTCAGAGGAGATGAGAGCATTTACTAAAATAAAAATTTCTAAGCTGTTGTACCACAAAAATTGTTAAGGAGTTTCAGAGACAAGTGTTAATGTTCAACAAGCTATTCTGTAAAGCTTTGAATTGTAATAGTTCTTCTAAATAATTAAAATTTTATACCTAAGAGCGTGTGGCTGGTATCAGTACTTCTGTGAGTCTATGCAGCATAGAATTTGTCTATGCAATTTAGATGGTCAGCTTTACCAAAAGACATATAAAGAGAATTGTGCCTTGCTTATTAAGAAATATTTTCTAAATCCTAGTATTTCTGTAATAAAGAACTGCACTGCCCAGTCAAACTGCTATTTTTAGCCATCCATTGTATATATCAACTGGTACTTTTTAAGCACAGCACCTATTAATGCAAGTGCATTTTACTTTGGTTTAACTATAAAGAATCATTTCACATCTAGTCTGTAAGACTGAATCTCAAATTGTTAATTGCTGTTCAAGTTGTTACACATGCTCTTAACTTCCTATCCAATGAGAAAGGAGCAAAGTCCAGGTGCTTGCTAAAGAAAAAACTCATAATGATACCTTGCATCTTCTCTGCTTGTCTTCTTGGAGGAGTTCTTACCTAATAATGCGTGAACAGGTCTGCAGCAAAGAAGGACGTAGGCACACCATCTGCAAAGTAGTAGTGCTTGTGCATGTATATCCCTTCTCTGATCCTTACAAGACTAACGTCATCTCTTCCTCAGCATCTTCACCTCAGGATACCTTGGCATGACAGCAGTATTTTAAGATAGTGTCTTAGTTTCTAAC
>WBMW01001798.1:5713-34831 GCA_013396635.1 Penelope pileata
TTCCCTGTTCCTGCTGTCTACTCTGTTTCTGACACAAGCCGGGATGCCATTGGCCATATTTGCCACCTGGGCACACTGCTGGCTCATGTTCAGGTGGCTGCCAACTAGCACCCCCTGATCCTTTTCCTCCATGCAGCTTTCCAGCCACTCTGCTCCAAGCCTGTAGCATTGTGTGGGATTGCTGTGACCAAAGTATAGGACCCAGCACTTGTCTTTGATGCGGATCATACAATTGGTCTCCATCCATTGATCCAGTGTATCCAGAGCCCTCTGGAGGGCCTTCCTGCCCTCAGGCAGATCAACACTTCCTCCCAACTTGGTGTCATCTGCAAATGTACTGATTGTGCTCTCAATCCACTTGTCTAGATCATCAATAAAGATAGGAAACAGAACTGGCCTCAGTACTGATACCTGGGGAACGCGACTCATGACCTGTTGCCAGCTGGATTTAATTCCATTCACCACCACTCTCTGGGCCCGGCCATCCAGCCAGTTTTTAACCCAGTGAAGAGGATGCCTCTTTAAGCCATGAGCTGACGGCATTCTGTGGGAATGCAGTGGGAGAGAGCGTCAAAGGCCTTTCTAAAGTCCCGATAGACTATGTCCACAGCCTTTCCCTTGTCCACCAACTGGGCCACCTGGTCATAGAAAGAGATCAGGCTGGTCAAGCAGGACCTGTCTTTGATAAGCTCATATTGGTTAGGTCTGATCCTCTGGTTGTCTCGCTCATGCTGTGTGATAACACTCAAAGCAACAAGAAACAACATACTACAGGAGAAAAAAAAAATGTTAATTTGACAAAGCATTTTCTTTTGAATATATATATATATTTTTTGAAATTCTGCTATATAGATTTGGTAAATTAGCTTTTCACTTTTTAACATAATAAGGCATTCTCACTTTTACTGAGATTGTCTTAAATAAGAGAGCAGGAAGAAAAACAGAGATTTTAGGTTTTAGGGTTTTTTTTTAGGTTAAAATCAGCAAAGTCAGGAATAGGTTAATTGGATTTAATTATCTACTATATAGTTATAAGATAAATAATTGCAAAGGTTTTTTTTTGTTTTGTTTTATTTTGTTTATTCTGTTTTTGTTCTTCTTCTCTGGAAATATTCAAGAGCTGTCTGAACACAAGCCTTGTTAATATGTTCCAGGGGACCCTGCTTGAGCAGAGAGATGATCTCTGGAGTTCCCTTCCAAACTCAATCATTCTGTGATTCTGTAACACTGCGATACTGGAAACATCACAGAGATTATAAGCACTCTAAAGATCTTGTAATTCTTTTTATTTTACTGATCTCCTGTGATAACTTCAGACGTTTGAATAAATACAAACACAGGAGAGTAATCTCACAGTTCACACGAATAACACTCAGATAAACCGAGAAGTTTCTTAGTAGTACTTCTGGGCTCTAAAAAGAGTGAAATAAGATACTTAAACACATTTTTTTTCTGTTTTTTAGGTTATGTGTATTTTGAACTCTTTAAGAACTAACACATGTAGGATGGACACATGAAATAGATTTTCATCCTTGTAACAATAGGAAAACTTATTTCACTGAAGCAACTTCTGTTAATTCTAGCAGGCATGGACCAGACTGTAAATAAACGTTTTTATTATTATTGTTATTTTTATGATGTACTCTAGAACTTAATCTGTTGCCAGTAAATCTCTACTCAGTGATAGTAATATATTACACTCTCCAATAACTGTTCTAAATTTCAGTATTATGGTGATTACATAATACTGCTGTTTAAAATTCATCCTGTTTATTGCAGGATTGCTTATTATAAACCTAGTCATTGCCATTTATATTTTATAAACGGAGATGGGAGAGAGGAACATAATTTCTCTGACAGTGAACATTCTGGCAGAATATTCACTCCCACCTCTAACTAGTGGAAGTACAAGCACAAATGAAAAAAGGAGATCATATTTTTCCTTACCTTCTGAATTCTCTCTACTCACATTGACATCCTCTCTGATTAAACAAAGAATGAGTTGTAACATGCTTAAAACACTATCTATTAAGGTATGATTTCAAATGTTTCTCTTCTCCCTAATGTGATTCTTTATCATTTATCTTCATCTACAACAAAGCCACGGGAATTAACTTTAATGTTAAATGTGTCTGGGATAACAAACTGCTGGGATCACTGATATTATTCTTAATATGTTGGAAAGATAACCAATCCATGAAATTTCATTGCAATTTCTCAAAGAGCTTCTAGATTTCTATTTGTTTCCTTTGAGCTGGACTTCAAATCAGTTAACCCGGAAAATATATACATTCATTTCTGAAAGCAATAATATTTTTCAGTATGTTATCAGTAGTACATTACCATTGATGGCAGATCAAGTGGAAAACAAAACAGATAAGCTATGAGAAGTTACAAGAGGATTTATAGACAGGAAAGTTTTCAGTTTTTCCTGTTATCTAGAACAACCTGCCATCTTTGCTCCAGTAATGTTGCTGATTATTGAGTGGATTGATTGGTCATATAAAATGTTCTTATGAAGAAATTTTGTGTTCTTTTAAGTACTGAGGAATCAATTTGTCAATTAATCTTGAGAAGTGTACTACTTGCAAGAGAAGAGCTTTTTTTTTTCACTTTATCAAGTGTTAGAATATTTAAAAACAATCTTCACAAAATAAGCAATTTCAGGAAATGCATTACTTCAGAAACTAATACCAAGGTGGCTCAAATTCTGTGGCTTTTTTATTGAAAGTGCTGCATTGCAGGTACATTTGAATGTCGTCTTGTACAGCTTTGGAAAAGAATAAAAAGAATCAAGAATATCTAGCATTCTTTAAATAGAAAGTGAGTATATTGAATAATTTGCACTGTATTTCATCTTTCTTCCAGTAGCCTAGAACCAAGTCCAGAACAAAAATCTTTTTGTTTCCCTTTTCATACTCTAAATTACATGCTAAGGTCTAAGTCTTAGAAGAGAAAATATTTTAAATCCTCATTGTAACTCCAATAATTTAGCATGGAAGCTGAAAATACCATAGAATTCAATCTCAAGTCTGATGGTAATTAGAGAAATTAGAAATGTGTTGCATCTGTTTCAACAGATTTTCCCGTATCATTCATAATATTTCTTCAGCTCCTTTTTTTTCTGAGTATGTTTGAAATTCTCTTAACTTCATCTGTAAGTCAGAATTAGTCATACCTTAATAATAACAAAGTGATAGAAAATAACTTTTTGAAAGCTACATGGTTCCAAAACAGGCTTTCGTATTAATAACAACATCAGCCCACCATACAGACATTGAAAATTCAATACTATTATTTCTTTCTCCTGGCAACTTCACTTCTTTCTCACTTCTAAATGTTTTTAAAAACATATTGGAAATAATTTGCCTAAGCAAAGGCATTTATTTTAGGCATTTTATGGTACACAGCAAAGACTTCAGCTAGCCACTGCATTACCCTAGAGGATATGAAACAGCTGCAGATGACTGATAGCAGAGACTGGAGTAAAAACAGAATACAATATGGCATATAAAATGGCATGGGGAAATTACGTTTAAGGAATCAAGTCCCACCCTCCTTATCCAATATAATTTATGTTTTGAGGGGTGAAAAGAAAGAAAGAAAGAAAGAAAGAAAGAAAGAAAGAAAGAAAGAAAGAAAGAAAGAAAGAAAGAAAGAAAGAAAGAAAGAAAGAAAGAAAGAAAGAAAGAAAGAAAGAAAGAAAGAAAGAAAGAAAGAAAGAAAGAGGAGAATGTAAGATGTTGCCTTAGCTTAACTGAAAAGAAAGTCAGATCTGTCAGTCTGGTTTCAGTCCAAGAGAATGAGAAAATCTCGTATGGTCAATTTTGTCAACAAATACATAAATTTTAGGTATCATTCTACAAGTGTGTTTTAAGCTGATCGTACTATGTTAGCATTCAAACAGTGCTTAGTTCAACAAGAAGCTGAAATATCATGCTAGTAAGAATCATGCAGAATAGGGAATATTTTTTTCTCCATAAAGAATAGGGTGTCTTCCTGAAAGCTATTTATACTAGTTTTACTTAAAAGAATGCCTAAATCTGGGATGTATAGCTAGCTGATACAGTAGGCCACACACATTCTCTTTGCATTGCCCTACTAGATGAGAAATGATTTTTCACTACTTGAAGTTGAAAACGTTGAAAACTACTTGAAGTAGAAAACGCTGTATTCAAACAGTTCTGCCTCTTTGCCTAACAACATTGAAGTTGGAGCTGCTTTATTACCCCCTCTGCCATCACAAACTCACACACATACAAACTCACTTTATAAAATCCATCCTATCCCTGTAAAAAGAGTTTTGAAAAGACTGATGGAGACTGATGAGCCTTAAATATTTCAAAATAAATCTTAAATGTTATCCATTTTAAACTTAGATATGTTGTATACTTCAGTTAAGCAAGTTAAGGTTTGCTTGCACATTTTATTGATGCATGATACACTGTCCTAGATACAGCATTTTAACATCGTACCTTTTCTATAACCACTTCCATATTTAGTTGAAAAGCTGGCTTTAATATTTATCAAGGCCAAAAAAGAAATAAAATAGTAAAAAGGACAGGAATATATGTTCTTTTAAATGAGGAATGTATCTGTGGACATGAGTGTTGCACAGTGAGTAATAACACAACTCATATATGAAATATAATGCATTGCAGAGGAAAACATTTGTTTGAAAGGAAGTCTTCCAGACCGACTCATAAATGTCAGAAATGGGTAATAAGGGTATGGAACCAGAGTTTAGGACCATTAAAGAATAAATGAAGGAGTATGTTTTCCTCTTACATCTAAAGTAAGAGGAAAACATACTCCCGAAGGAGTATGTCTTTGAAGGAGGTCAAGCAGGGGTTAATCACAGAATCACAGAATTGCAGGGGTTGGAAGGGACCTTGAGAGATCATCGAGTCCAACCCCCCTGCCAGAGCAGGTTCCCTACAGCAGGTTGCACAGGTAGGCGTCCAGGCGGGTCTTGAATATCTCCAGGGAAGGAAACTCCACAACCTCCCTGGGCAGCCTGTTCCAGTGCTCCGTCACCCGCACTGTGAAGAAGTTCTTCCGCATGTTGGTGCGGAACTTCCTGTGCTCCAGTGTAAGGCCATTGCCCCTTGTCCTGTCCCCACTGACCACCGAAAAGAGGTTCCCCACCTCCATTTGCCTCCCGCAACGAAGATACTTATAAACATGGATCAGGTCCCCTCTCAGCCTTCTTTTCTCCAGGCTGAACAGACCCAGCTTACTGAGCCTCTCCTCATAGGGGAGATGCTCCAGGCCCTTGATCATCTTTGTGGCCCTCCGCTGGACTCTTTCCAGGAGGTCCCTGTCTTTCTTATACAGGGGAACCCAGAACTGGATACAGTACTCCAGCTGAGGCCTGACCAGGGCAGAGTAGAGGGGGAGGATCACCTCCCTCGACCTGCTGGCAATACTCTTTTTAATGCACCCTAGGATCCCATTGGCCTTCTTAGCCACCAGGGCACACTGCTGGCTCATGGCCAACCTGTCGTCTACCAGGACCCCCAGGTCCCTCTCTGTAGAGCTCCTCTCCAGCAGGTCATCCCCCAGCCTGTACTGGTGCATGCGGAATGGAAATGTGTAAATCCTTCATATGATAAAATGGATACTCCAGTGAAGTCAAAAGGAAAGCTCATCAAATAAATCTTTTGAAGCTTCAGGTGGCAGGTGGTGTATCTCTAACTTGGGCCAGTAATGGATGAAGAGCCGGAAGGTGATATAAGAGAGAACAAACTTGCTTCAATTTAAATTAGATTTTAATTAGTTGTCACAGATTAACAGTGGCTACACAAATAAATATAATGAATTCAAGGTGTTTCAAACTGATTGCTGAGCCTGGATTTATTGTTGGTATGTGCATTATTCATCTCTCTGGCCTGGACAGGACTTTTTTCTTTTCATATTTTCTCCTTCCCAGAGAAATCGGTTATTTAAGGCAAATTAATGAGAAAGAAATAAAAATGAAGAAATTCTCAACTTGACTGGAACGTTTGTGCTTGTGTGGTTATTTTGAAATAACGCCATAAGCAGCTGTGCCTTATTCCATTTTATTTATTTATTTATTTTTCTAAATAAGCAAAGAGAAAAACTGTTCTTCGCCACGGCACTGATTTGGACCTAATCTGCAATAGCCTTTTTATTAATATTACACTAAAGCTCAGGAAATGATGCCATAGGCCACATATTAGTGCCAAAATACATATTAAGTCAGTTGATTCTATTTATTAAGACCATACAAGGTCTTTGACCCCCTTACAGTGCACAAACATTCAGCCAGCTGGCTTACAGACGTTCTTTTGTGGTAAATCTGCACACTTGTATCTGTTAGGTACTTTTCATTTCATCATGGAAGAAGGAGTACTAGAACCGTGGCAGTAGTTTATATGATTATATTTAGTCTGCATGACTGGCAAGCAGAAGTACATACTGTGTCGCTTTCATACGTTCATTAGTAGCGGCTGATAACAACCATACTGTTTCTTTCAGGTAGATAAATAATATTAAACTGAGAACCTGGAAATGATCAGATTAGCAGTTAGGTCTGAACATCCATCTCACTCTACAGAATAGAAATATTTAGTTTGGCAGGAATTTATCACTGGAAAACATCATCTGAATGTGAAAGCATTTAAAATTGCATATTTAAATGTTGAATAATCACAATTCCCTTCTGGAGATGCAAGTATAAGTTAGAGGTGTTACTCATTTCCAAAGAGATTATCTGAATCTGTAATGGAAAGGTGCAAAGTGATTTTGTTTACTAGACAGAACCCACATTTCCTGAGCCCACCAAGCTCTACAAACTGCAAACAAATACAATCTGCTTATTTTATGAATAGGCTGGCTGTTCAGAAGCTCCTGATCTCAACAGAGACTAAATTCAAAACATTTTGTCACCGTTCACATTCATTCACCAATTCACCAAGCCCATGTGAGAAGGCGTTGTGTTCCACATTGGGGTTGGATACGTACTCAATCGTTATAGTTACATATCGCCTTCTAATATTGGGTGTAAATATCAGGGTTTTGATAACTGGTGGCAGGGTACAATACGGCAGTGAAGTGCCCTGTGCTTGTCCTGACTGGTCACCAAAGACACTGAAATGAAATCAAAACAGCCCATTCCACATCAGAACTTCAGCCCATCAGAGGACTTTATGGTACTTATACTCAAACATATATAAGAAAGAACATCAGCTGAAATGGACAAGAGGAAGTTGGAAACATCACTTTGGAAGGAAGTGCTCCATGATGGAGGAGATACCTCCAAGGGGACTGTGGCCATGGGTGACCCACACCAGAGCAGGGAAGACCTGAGGGACTGCAGCCTGTGGAGGACTCATGCTAGCTCAGGAATTCCCTCCAAGGGTGGTGAAGGTGAAGGTGATCTATGCCACGGCAGTGGAATATTAAGAAGCAACAGAAGAAAATAAGAATCAAGTGTAAAAAAGAATTGCAAGTGTAGAGTCTTGCACCTGGGGAGGAATAACTGCATGTACCAGTACAGGCTGGGGGATGACCTGCTGGAGAGGAGCTCTACAGAGAGGGACCTGGGGGTCCTGGTAGATGACAGGTTGGCCATGAGCCAGCAGTGTGCCCTGGTGACCAAGAAGGCCAATGGGATCCTAGGGTGCATTAAAAAGAGTATTGCCTGCAGGTCAAGGGAGGTGATCCTTCCCCTCTACTCTGCCCTGGTCAGGCCTCAGCTGGAGTACTGTATCCAGTTCTGGGCTCCCCTGTATAAGAAAGACAGGGACCTCCTGGAAAGAGTCCAGCGGAGGGCCACAAAGATGATCAAGGGCCTGGAGCATCTCCCCTATGAGGAGAGGCTCAGTAAGCTGGGTCTGTTCAGCCTGGAGAAGAGAAGGCTGAGAGGGGACCTGATCCATGTTTATAAGTATCTTCATTGCGGGAGGCAAATGGAGGTGGGGAACCTCTTTTCGGTGGTCAGTGGGGACAGGACAAGGGGCAATGGCCTTACACTGGAGCACAGGAAGTTCCGCACCAACATGCGGAAGAACTTCTTCACAGTGCGGGTGACGGAGCACTGGAACAGGCTGCCCAGGGAGGTGGTGGAGTCTCCTTCCCTGGAGATATTCAAGACCCGCCTGGACGCCTACCTGTGCAACCTGCTGTAGGGAACCTGCTCTGGCAGGGGGGTTGGACTCGATGATCTCTTGAGGTCCCTTCCAACCCCTGCAATTCTGTGATTCTGTGATTCTGTGATTCTGTAATCAAGGAGCAGTAGCAAGAAACCATTACATACAAACATCAAATTCTTATGCCACCTGTTACTTAACCAAAGGCAATTGAATGTAGTATGTGGAAAAATGAAGGGAAGTTGTGACCATGAAGTAGAGGAGGAGATATATTTGACTGAAGTAGCACCTTGTTGAGGGGTTTCTCTAAGTGTTTCTTTAACTGCTTCTATCTTCTTTTTTTCTCTGTACCTGAGAAAAATATTTATGTTAATTGACAATAAACTAAGTTAGGTAAAATTACCCACACTGAGATAATTTGATCTGTGACTTCTTAGAATAAGTCATACTTCACTAGATGTAGATTTCGCTCTGCTGCGGCTCAGCATTCTGGTTCTTACTATCTCAAACGCTTCCATTCAAGAGAAACAACTAGCCTTTAAAATTTTATATTGGTCTTCAAGAACAGGATCAATGAAAATACACATCTTTCATGCTTTATGTGCTTGTGCTTTACATAGCAGAGTTGCTGGGCTTTTCCCTATTCCAAAGAAAGTTGATAACCCTCATACTCTTGTAGTGACATTCTTTGATTTAGGAACACCTTCATCCAGTGAGACTGAGAAATCCTAGATTTATCTTTGATTAGTTAGTTCTGATGATCTAGGATAAAAGAGCTCTGATCTTTACACTTACAGAGGTTGCCCTCCTTAAGAATGTTTATCTTGAGTAGGTCTGGAAAGCATAGAACAGCACTTAAAATGAGAGTGGAAGAGGGTGAATATAAGCCTTATATCCTTTGTGGAAGAGAATTAGATCAGGGATTACTTAAGCAAAATTGACATTCGTTAAGTTCATGGGCCCTAAATGCATGTAACCATGAGTGCTTAGGGAGCTGGCAAATGTGATTGCAAAGTCACGATCTTTGCTCAACTGTGGCACTTAAGGGAAGTGCTCAAAGACTGAAGGAAAGCAAATGTCAATTCTATCTTCAAGAAAAGCAACAAGGAGAATCCAGGGAAAAAATGTCCAGTCAGCCACACCTCAATTCCTGGGAAAGTGATGGAACAGCTAATCTCGGAAACCCTGTTCTAGGCAGATGAAGGAAAAGAAGATCAGATGTAGTCAGGATGAATTCATCCAGAGGAAGTCACTCCTGACAAATCTGATAAGCTTCTATTATCTAATGATTAGCATGATAGTTGAGAGAAGAGCAGCGCATATTGCCTTCTTGGACTTCAGTAAGGCCTCTGACACTGTCCCCAAGAAGATCCTCCCAGAGAAGCTGTTGAAGTGTGGGCTGGATGAGAAGATGTTGAATAGAAAACCCATTGAATGACTGCATCCAAAGGGTAGTGGCCAGTGGTGCAAAGTCTGTTTGGAAGCCAGTAACAAGTGAAGTATCCCAGGGGTCAATACTGAGTCCTGTCCTGCTTAACATCTTCATTAATGATATGGATGATGGAGTAGAGTACCCGCTCAGTAAATGTGCAGATGACACAAACTGGGGGAGTGGCTGACTCATCTCACCAGAGGTCCATGTTACTATCCGCAGGGATCTTGGCAGACTGGAGAGGTGGGCTGACAAAAATCTCATGAAGTTTAGCGAAGAGAACTGCAGAGTCAGAACAACCCCAGGCACCAGTACCTGCTGGGGGGCACCTGGATGGAAAAGAGCTATTAAGAAAATGACCTAGGGTCCCGGTGGACACCAAGCTGAATGAGTCAGTAACATGCTGTAAAAGACCGATGCGAAACTTGACTCAACAACTCGGGCTAGAGAGGGAAGGTGAGGGAGCAGACTGGGTCCTGCGGAGGCAGGGCAGCAAGCTGTTCTACCCACTTCCTTTTATGGCAGCTTACTGAGGAGGGGGGATGCATGACTTTGCAGAAAATTTCCAAATCTTCTGGAACCCCACGTTGTGCAGGCACAGGGGAGTTGCCACCCCGAGGGTGATCTCTGACCATCTGATCCGTATAAAGGCGAGCACACGTGTTCTGCCTTTGTCGTCGATCCACCACCCGCAGTGGTCAACCCACCACCCGTGGATGAAACCTCTGTCGACCCACCACCCACAGATGAACACTGGATCTGAGAATGTGGTGAAAACCTGTCCCTTCTGCTTCTATTTTCTTTTCTCTCCTAGTTTTCTCTTGATCTCTTTTCATTAATTTCCTTTACTAGTCATAGTCTAATTTTGCCTATAATTAAGACGCCTGTGCCAAAGTGCCTATTTATCCGTAATGCTCATTGTGGTTGTTGTTAGAATGTTGCCCAATTTTGCCTTGAAATTGTGGACCAATTGCGGTCATTGAAGTAAATAAATTGCGTTGTATCATTTGTCTGAGTCATTGTCCAACTCTGCTGCTGCCGTGACCCTTGCTGACCAGGATGTGTCTCATTCAGTGGGATAGCAAAGATTCACCTTCCTTGCAACCCACCAAGTGGGACGAGACACATGCCCTTGCTGCTAAGAAAGCTTGTGGTATTCTTGGCTGCGTTAGGTGAAGTATCACCAAAAGGTAAAGAGAGATGATCCTTCAAATCCACTCAGCATTGGTGGTGCTGTACCTGGAGTACCATGTCCTCTTCTGGGCCCTTGATATTAGAGAAACATTTAGCTAAATGTTTAGGAAAATGTTTAACACAAGATCACCAAGATGATCAAAGGACTGGAGTATCCCTTCTGTGGGTAGAGACTGAGAGAGTTGGGACTGTTCAGCCTGAAGAAGTTTCATAACATTCCCATGAATGTCTATGATTATCTGAAGGTAGAATGCAAAGAGGACAGAGCCAGACTCTTTTCAGTGGTACACAAGTGCCAGGACAAGAGCCAATGGACAGAAACTGGAACACAGGAGGTTCCCTCTGAACATTTGGAAGCATTTCTCTACTCTGTGGGTGATGGAGCACTGGCACGGATGGCACAGAGGGGCTATGAAGTCTTCTCCTTGGAGATTTTCAAAAGCCGTTTGAATATTGTGCTGGGCAGCCTGCTCTAGGTGCCCCAGCTTGATCAGACAGGTAGGACCAGATGACCTCCAGAGGTCCTTTCCAACCTCAACTATTCTATGATTCTGTGGTTCATTAAAAATTATAACAATCGCTATCTTAGGTTATATTAATGCAAATAAATGAATAATAGTAATATTATGTATTATTATGCATATATGTTCACATAAGTCCTACTTCATTGTGCTGAGACTACCTTCACTTAACTTGTGCCTAAACAAGAAGCAGTCAAAAATCAATGTCATTTATACAGTTGTAACATTAATAGTTCTTTCTTTCTTCCCTCGGGTCTTAGGCAGTGTATCTTTTTTGATTCCTGAATGCTGATATTTTTTTTTTTTCATAGCATTACTTGTTTGTTATGTACAGTTGTTCTTCAGAAACTGAGAAAGAGGTTTTATCATTTATTCAGTCCAAAATCACGAACAGTTAGCAATTGACTGTATCATCTATTAATATTTAAATAATACAATTTATGTGAAATGATCCATAAAGTACCAACAATTTTATCCTAATTCTCAGAAATTCTTTTTTTTTCTTAACACTGTGCATACTTCTCCATATCCACAGTTCTCTCTCACAAATGCAGCCTTATTTGACACATTTCTGTCTTGTCCAGTCCCTTTTCTTCTGTTCCTTGACATCTAGCCTACTATTGTCTTTAGCTAATCCAATGCCTTGATAGATAAGTGCTTCAGTAAGTTCAGTGAATCTATTCAGATTTTTTTGCATTTTGTGCCTCAAGCTTAACCTGAATTATTATGAAGTAGGCAGTTTTTGATCTTATATCAAATAATCATAATTAGTAGAAGCAAAAACTGAAATATATCTATTTTATGGGAGAGAGATTAAATTGTGTGCCTATGTTTTGCATGCGTATTTGTGAATAACATTTAAAAACTTATTTCAGAACCCTTCTATTTTGAATCTACCTTAAAATAAAATAATTAGCATATGTAAACACTGGTATTGGCAGAGTTATTTATGAATAAGATTAGGTCTTCATGTACATTTCTAAAAAGAACCACATGCAAATTTCTCTGAAAAAATAGCCTTCCTTTTATGGAAAGAAAATAATAATAACAAAGAGCCAGTCAAAAAGAATAAAAATGGATAAATAACTGGAGGATAATAAGATGCTAAATCTCTATGATATGGTAAATAGCTGTCATAAAAAGAATTGAGGTCACTGATTTAGAGAGAGAATGATAATGTGTGGGGTTTTTTGTTTACATATTCTAATATCTGTGGATCCCTAATGGAATTCACAACCTCCATTTAATTTTTTTTCAAATCTTTGCTGGTGCTGCCTACTTTAATCTCTTCTTGTAAAGGTAATGTTAAAACAGGGGACATCAAGGGAAATTTTCAAATTCAATGTAGAAAAAGAGGGCACTCAGCACTTTTCCAAAACAAGTACAATGCAGCTCTTGTTCCTAACTGTGCCTGTTAGATAAAATTTTAAATGTGTTCTGAATAAGCAGTTTATACAATGCACCACAGGTTTAGAACATCAAGTTTTGCTTTAAGATTCTTTACGATTGGCTTGTTTGTGTCAATAATAAAATGGGCCTGTGCTTCTAGAAAATTATGTTCTTGCAAACCAAAATGTGTTTTTTCCTAGTCCTTATTAATACTGTTTCACACAAGGCAATGAAAAAAAGACTCAGTCTTACAATGATATTATAGGATTTAAATTACTTTATTTACAGTAGTGCAAATCCATAGAATTCAATAGTCTCACTTCTACTTCACAATATTAAAAAAAGAACAGAACTGAGCCTAAGATTAACAGTGTCCTAACCAACACTTTCTGTTCCTGAGCTATTTTTGGCAGTTTTCTTAAGGTGGACTGCTAATAATGAAAATATTTGAAATGTCAAAACAAATAAGTCTGGCTATTTATGTACTAGGAGAGAGTAAGAAGATTCAATTAAATCACGGAAAATCACATTTAAGCTCAAAATATTTTTTCTTTCCTTTTATAAATATCAGAAAATCTAACCTTAGTGAGTGAGTCATTGTTTATATTGTTTGTTCCAACAGGACTGAGACTTTCATTCTCCACTGGTGTTTCCTCCCTCAGATTGTCTTCTCCAAAAGAAGAAGCAAAATAAACTGACTGTCAAGGAAGATCGTACCTTTGTGATCTGTAGGCAAAACAGTCATGTCTAAGCATAAGAATAGCTGCAGATAGATCTGAGAAGAACTGTAGCCTACTATTTTTAGGACATAAAATTTTCTGTTCATTATCAAGTACCTCAATGAATAGGAGAAAATGTGTACGTCATGAAATTGGATTTATACTTGATATTCCAAATAATAATTATGTAGTAAGAACCAGCAATCCCTATTTCTACTTTAAGATATCAAAAATGCCTTGAAAATCCCCACAGATTTAGAATTCCATCATAGGTAAGAGTGAGGAGAAAGTCACAGGCAAGTGCAAGCAGAAAGTGATGAGTGCATATGCAACGATGGAGCAGGGGACTTGTGCACTTTTCAGCTCTCAAGTATTATTGTACATCCAGCTTCATTC
Organism: Penelope pileata; assembly: GCA_013396635.1. Taxonomy (NCBI): domain Eukaryota; kingdom Metazoa; phylum Chordata; class Aves; order Galliformes; family Cracidae; genus Penelope; species Penelope pileata. The sequence continues at coordinate 19,479 of WBMW01001798.1, forward strand.
TTAATTTACATGTCAATGAAGTTTCCATTTCTGTTTCCAGTGTATACAAATATTAGATTGCTGGGACATCAGGGTCTCAGGTTGTACACGCAGAGATCACTTTTAAAATGTCCTTTCTTTCGAACTTACGGATTAAATTCATACTTTTGACAATAAAGGGAAAAATTATGTTCTTGAACTGGTTTTGGATGATGTAAATTTAATTAATCATGTGGCATGGAATTTTCATGACATCTATGAGAAAAACAACCATATTCCAAAATACTTCACAGCTCAGCATCTTTATTTTTCTGGAATTCTGTGCTGCGTCCAGAGAAAATGAAAATATTCTGCTGATGGTGCTATATTGGTCTTACGTGGCAAGGTTTTGGCAACAGGTGGCTGCAGAGGTGACCTCTGTGAGCAGAGTCCAGCAACTAGCAGAGCCAGCCCCAGCTGCTCCAAAAGGGACCCAGAGCTGAGCCATGAGTGGCACTGCTCTCTGGGAGTGCAGATTTGAGAAACGGAAAAACTGCTGTGCTACGGCAGCTGGGAGAGGGGAGCCACTAAGGTCAGTGCGGAAGGAGTGCAAGAGGTGCTCCGGGTGCAGAGCAGAAGTTCCCTGCTGCTGAGGGGCTCCACTAGGCTCCTGGTGGAGCAGGCTTGTCCCCCGGCAGCCCATAGGCACCACACAAAGCAGATATCCACAGGCAGCTGTGGAGGAGCCCAAGGGGCAGCAGTGGATGTGGCCTGAAGGAGGCTGCAGCCCACAGAGAGCCCTCGCAGGAGCAGGCCCAGGCCAGAGTTGCAGCTCAGGGAGAAGAGCCTGTTGTGGAGCAGGAGGTCTGGGGAACTGCTGCCCATGGCAACCTGTGCTGAAGTAGTTCCTGAGGGATCGGTCCAGTGGCAGAGAGCCATGTTGGAGCAGTGCTTGAAGAGCTGCAGCCTGTGGGGAGCCCATGCAAGACCAGTTCAGAAAGAATGGCATCCTGTGGGAAGGACCTCACATGGAGAAGGGACAGAGAGTGACCATGAAAGAACGGCGGAGATGAAGCATTGTGGGCTGACTGTAATCTCCATTCCCCATTCCCCTGCATCCCTTGCGGGAGGAGGCAAAGGAAGGTGGATGAGGCAAAGGTGTTAGCAATAGAAAATAAATCAGATGAATCTCACTTATGTTTGTTTTGCCTATGATGTGAGTGATCCCCCTGTCTTTATCTCAACTCATTAGCCTATATTGGTATTAAGATTAATTTTAAATCTTATACTGGTGAGCATTTCTTTCAGCTGTGCTCTGCTGTGTGAGTCTGAAAATGCTAAGTTTGGAATTTGTCTTATTACTTATTTAGTCTGAATTAGAAAAAGTCCATATTAGCTGCACCATAGTATTAACGTTAGAATGTTAAAAAACCTCTGAGGACTTTCTTCCAATACTGAAGGACTTCATAAAAATAAAAAAAGGTACTGGCCTTACAAGTGTTCTTCATATGTGGAGGTCAGGTGTTCAAGTCACACCGCTTGTTATAACCTTTTTCAAACATGCTTCCTGCAACGGGGAAAGAGAAATTCTAAATAAAGCATCATGGGATGAAAATTCTATAGTATAGATATGGCATTCTGTGACACAAAACCCTCTAAATTTTGTGTTATTCCCTTTGTAAAGAGAACTTTTTTATAACTGATAGATGAAGTGAGTAGTAAAATCCATTAATGGCCATCGAAATTAAGTAAATGCACAGCTGCAGAACTGAAGTATGTACTGGAAAAAATGACACAACCCCCTTCAGCTGGCTGTTCCTGTAATGTTCTTGTATGTTGTGAGACCCACCTTATAATAAACATTTCCTCCATACTCAGTGTGGAGAATAAATTTCTCCAGAGATTAGACTCATTCTTTCCACCTACTATATACAATTAGACTGTTTGCTTTCAGGCATGTGAAGTTTCACAAGAGGAATCAAGCCGAAGTCAATGACATTTGGTTTCTTCTGTCTTTAATGCAGACAGGAATTTTTGAGGACATAATGCAAAAGCAGTCCTTTTTTGTCTGAACCAATAGTCTTGTCTGGAGTCTTTTCTTGGGTCTTCATTAAGTATTGGGCTAAACTAGTTATTCTTACAACTGCAAGCAACCCCAATGAGGTGAAAACATTAATTAAAAGAAATATTTTTATTGCTACTAACTGACTAAATAGAGTAGTGTTTATTGTTTATTTATTTATGTATTTTGCTATTTATATTTAAGTTTACAGTAAGCACTTATGTTGCCTAGCAATTTCATTAACAACTCTGAATAATGCATGAGTGTTTGTATACAACTTACAAGCAGGGTAGGTTGCATCGTATTAACAGATGCATTGCAAATCTTTCCAGTTCAGGAACTATTTGATTACCATATCACTAGGTTAGTAGGATATGTATGTAGTCAGATTGAGTAATTGTCTTGTACATATGTAATAATAATATTTTGCACTTTGGGAGTAACTACCATCTGTGGACCTCAAACATTTCATATCTATTAATAATTAAAACCTCACAGCTCTGTACTACAAGCAACCTTTGCCAATATTTTTGTCTATCTCTATGTTAAAACCTACAACCATACATATGTACAATATAGTACATTAGTACCTCAGTGCTTCTGATAAGTAAATCACAGATGAACCCTATTGCCATAACTTGGATGTTTCAGTGTTTTATCTCATTAGCAAATAATCTTCTTTATCAAATCATTCCAGTTCATGACAATCTCATTCATGACTAAACCTAAGGATTTGTCACTTTGGGTCTAAATATTGAATCCAAGACCTAGTGAAATAGAGTTCATATGTTGCTTCTATTGTTAGGGTGTCAATCACGGCTCTTACAGAACCAGGTTTCACAACCTTGGAAAAAATAATGTGCCGCAGTCCTTTTCTGAACAAAGCATTAGATACTGACTTTTTAATCCTCACAATTGGAGTTGAAAGAAATTTGTTGTTATTATTCTCCAAAAGTGCGACTACAAAGTGGAGTGATTGCGCATTATTGATTCTGATGAAATTATTAACTGAATTTAGCTGATTTTCTAGATAGCCAGAAAAATAAACATTAAAAAAAATGCATTTTAAGATCACATTTACTTAACATACATATACATAATAATAATAAATGCTAATTTTGCTAATCTAAATTGAGCATATTTAAAATTTAATAGTACTCAGGGTGATGTAACTAATCAAACTACCCAGCGAGCACAGGACATCAAAAGGATTTAAACTTTGTAAGAACTGCTCTGTCAACAGAGATAATAAAAAAAAGGGTGTAGCTGTATGCAGAGGGACAGATTTAAATAGGTTGCAAATTGATCTCATAATGCATTAAGCAAACTGGGAGTGATTCAAGGTAGTGATGTAAAGAAAGAATCTTTACAATCTCATTGTTTGGCAGGAAGAAGGAAAATACAGTGAACTAAAGGAAAAAAAGAAAAGGTTTCTCTTATTTTGAGATATTAAGGCATTGTACAAACAACTGAAGAAGATGTACAAGTGAGTGAGTGTTCATTTGTTTTTTATAAAAAGCATTTATTTTAAATGCTACACTATTTCGTACCAATATGCAAAGGTTTTTGGAGAAAAAAAAACAGCAGACTGATTTATGACAAAAAAAAAATACAAAATTCAAGTGACACTAAAACCAGCATCAATACACTTTTGATTGGTTATAATAATTTTGTTTCTGGGATTTTTTAATCTGTAATGACTAAAAAATGTATCAATTAGAATTTAGCATCATTGGAGCATTTGTGGATTACTAGGTAGACAAATACTAGTTATTTGAAATAAATGCCATAATTAAAATCTGCCGTTATTAAACAAAATAAAATACACAGGTGGCTTCATAGAAGAAATGTGCAATTTAAATCTGTAATGTCTTTTTAATGGACCCCAGGATACCATTGGCCTTCTTGGCCACCAGGGCACACTGCTGGCTCATGGCCAACCTGTTGTCCACCAGGACCCCTAGAGTCCTTCACTGCACAGCTCCTCTCCAGTAGGTCATGCCCCAACCAGTGCTGATGCATGTGGTTATTCCTTCCCAGGTGCAAGACACTACACTTGCTTTTGTTAAACCTCACCAGGTTCCGCTCTGCCCAAGTCTCTAGCTTGTCCAGGTCTTGCTGAATGGCAGCGCAGCCTTCTGGCATGACAGCCACTCTTCCCAGCTTTGTATCATCAGCAAACTTGCTAAGGGTGAACACTATTCTGTCGTCAAGGTCATTGATGAAGATATTAAACAAGACCAGACTCAGCATCGACCCCTGTGGAGCACTGCTAGTTACATGCCTAAGTGTTCAAGGCCAGGTTGGATGGGTTCATAGGCAGTCTGTTCTAGTGGCTGGCAACTCTGCTCACAGCAGGTGATGTGGAACCAGATGATCTTTCAGATCCCCTCCAACCTAAGTCATTCTATGATAACTCCAAATTAAGCTTTCTACCGAGAATGTATCCTTATATGAATACACAGTCACACACCTCTTAGTGATTGTTCTTAAGCAATTCTAAGTTGAGATAAAATGTAATGTGAAATAAATGAGGTGAAAGTCAAAAGCATGTCTACAATTAAAGTTACAGTACTTGACTCCATGTACTCTGTTGAATGAGACTACAAACATAAAAAAATGCAATGACAACTGATTTACTAATTTTATTGCAAATATACTTATTTACAGCATTAAAATTTTCAGAATATTTTAGATCTAATATTGATTTTAGGAACAAACAGAAGTTTAATTTATTGACTTAGTGATGAAATGCTAAATTCTTAACATATGAAAACCTTTCATTTTAGTACAGTCATGTAATCACCGATTTAGAAATTTCTAGCCTTGCAATAGTTTTAAAAACAATGGTACTTCAAGGCAAAACTTCTGGCATTTTCAGTGTAATACATCTGAACACAGAATAGATTTTATTGTATTCTTAACACCAAAAATGCAAACTTGAAAAGGCTTAGAAAAAAAGTTTATTACAGTAATTTGCCTCTGTAACATGAGTATGGCATAGTGACCACATATCTGCTCTATGTAATAGCTAGTTAAATAATTTGCTTTCTTTTTTTTTTTTTCTGTTTTTGCATACTATGTATAATTCTTTGAATTCAAACTCATAAAAAACTGTTGATGAGATTCAGCATCAGAAGAACAGTCTTTGACTCATAATATTTCAAAAAACACATTTCTGGAAACTTCACCATATTAAATCTCATTACTAAAGGGTCTGGCGCAATCGTTATTGAGTTGTCATCATAGTCTGCAGGACATAAATCTAAAAAATATGCCTCCAGTAAAGAGAATTCTTTATTAAAGCCACCTTTCTTTAAGACTATATTACCTCAATATGTGATATTTTTGTGAGCAAGGCTTCCTTTTATGCCACCGTGGTTGGTCAACTATCTGCTTGTCTTTCATCACTACAAGAGACATCAGAGAATATAGAAAGCAGCCTGATAAAAATATAGAAAAATATGCCAAACTAGTGATTCAGGGAGATCTTTGTTAAAGTGAATGGAGTATCTCCCTATTTGTACTTTTTTTATTTTTCTTTTTTTCCTAGAAAATGAGGAGTGAAATATCTGGGTGTGATTTAGCTTTCTAATCTTTGAGGGCTCCCTACTTAACAGTCGCATTCTGATTCTGTATACATCCCAGGAAGATAATGCTAAGAAACGCTAACAAATTGTAACTTCTAGGTCTGATCATTATCTTACTGTTTGATGAGTTTAGCAAAATTCTCTACAACATTTAAAATGCGCTGATGCCTTTATCTAAGGACTGTATATGATGCCTTCAATTTTATGAGAGCTTTCTGTTCAATAAGCATGTGATATACAGAATAGAGCTGTTAACAAGTGTATCTACAGTATAATTAGACAGGAGCAGCAAATACATTATTTCAGATCCTGTTATCGAGAAAGATAATAATATTAACAGGCTAAAGCTGGCTTGAAGAAACACCCAACATGAATGGGAAGATACCAGTTCCTATGTTTCCATGGATAGTGGTCATCCGTGCATAAATATTAAAATTGGCAAGTTTTTATTACAAGTAGGGAAGTGTCCAATCCTTCCCACTCTTAATCCAGTACAGCATTTTTAGTTTTTCTACTTGAATCTACTCAAGAATTTTCAACACGGGCAAATGTGCAAGAAATTTTTGATTCTGTCCTGCTTCAGATCAAGGATGTTGCCATTGGCTTCAGTCATGCGGCTCAACTAACTGCAGCTGACATGTGAATTCCAGAGCTGCTGAACAAACACTTTCAAAAATACGGCTATATTGGCAATCAGTTAACTACGTAGGTCACTCTGAAAGTAATGTCTCTTATTTATTTCCATGGAAACTACAACAGATACAAAGAGCACAATAACACTAGTTGATAGAGCAAATTCTCAGCTACAAATCACTGTTTTTCAACATAGTCACCACCATTCGTTATACATTTTCACCAACGATGTCTAAGAGTCTGTATGCCACATGTAGAAATCTACAACATTGGATTTAATTGCATTGTTGTTGAAACAGTGGCCCACTGTTTCACAACTGCTATGACAGCATTGTTGCTAGGAAAATGTTGCCCACACGGTTCTTCTCTGGCCTGACTCTGGAAGTTCGATCCTTCAGCTTATTCAGCATCACAACGCAGCAGTCAGTTGATGTCCAGACTCCAGGAAATCCATTTTCTTTGATGGGGAATTCACATGTTGCCATTCCATGGACTTCTGTTTTGACTCCAGATTGTAGTGCTGACACCACATCTCATCAAGGGTAATTATGTGATCCAAGAAACTGTTACCTTCATCCTCACATTGGTTCAATAGGTCCTGACAAACCTGCACGTGTTTCTCTTTTTGTTTCTATGTAAGCATTCGTGAGACTCACCTTGTGCAAACTTTATGATATTCTAACATTGCAACATGCCACTGTCGTTTCCAGCACATTGAAGCAGATATTCTGCTCTGTACGCAGTTCCCTGGTCATAATCAACCAATTCACATAAATGAGCTCATCAATACACTCTTCATTTCATGGTGTGACAGCTGTGCATAGTCATCCAGAATGTGGCATGTTTTTCACATCACTGTTCTCATTGCTGAAACGTGCCACCCACCACCTCGCTGTACATCCGCTATTTGGTCTCCATAAGAATTCAGCAAGCATCAATGAATGTCAATGAGTGCAATTCTTTCTGCATGGAGGAATTCAATTACACAACTTTGCTTCATATACACTTCATGTTCTACAGCAACAAAATGTAACAGAACATTGGCACGAAGGTTCAACCTCTACTGCCATACCACCACCATTTGCCTCTGACTTCTTGGGCTAAAATAATAAAACAAGAGGCATTACTTTCAGAGCAGCCGTTATAGAAACAATCCTTAGGTTCCGTGTTGGGTATTTGTTGTGGTTTGACCCGGCAGGCCTGGAAACACCACACAGCCTTTCGCTCACCACCCTCACCCCCTCCTCCCAGCTGGGATGGGGGGGAGAATTGAGAAAAAAGGTAGAACTCATGGGTTGAGATAAAACTATTTACTAACAGAAAAGGAAAATAGAATAAGATAACAGTAATGATAATTATATACAAAACAAGGGATTGTACAAAGCAATCGCTCACTGACTACAACCGATGCTTAGCCAATCCTCAAGCAAATGGGCCCTCCCAGCTCACTTCCCTTCCTTATATTACATGATGTCATATGGTATGGAATATCCCTTTGGTCAATTTGGGCCAGCTGCCCCGTTCTTGTCCCCTCACAGCTCCCTGTGCCCCCCCAGCCCCTTCTTTGGCAGAACTGAAAATTAAAATGTCCTTGGCTCTGTTCAGTGCTGCCTGGTGTTAATCAGCCTTGTTTTTCTTCTAGAACCAAAATACAGCTTTGTAACAGACACTGAGAAAGTTTCAGTTAGAAACTAAGACAGTATTCTTTTCCCCCTTTACATAGCTGAGCATATATAAGCCCACCAGGCTTAGTGATGATCCTTAAGTGACTGTTTTATCCAATAAATTGTTATAATTTTGTAAATACTATTGTAAAAAGTTAGTCATAGCTTGGTTTCCAAAGTGCATAGCAAACTATTTGTTAGGCATTTCTATATTGCTGATTACCAATATGTTTTCTACAAATTTTTTGACCATAGTCAACTGTACACAAACTGGAAGGTCATACAACTTCATTACACAGAGCTTTACGAAGAGAAAATATAGACAAGCAAGTAGAAGAGCAAGGCAGAGGGCATGAATCCATTTCATTTTCATATTAAACTGTATTATTTGCTACTATTGCTACTACTACTATTCCTGCTACTACTATCACTGCTGCTAGTATGAGCATGATGATGACAGTAGTGATGATGACAATGAAAATGATGGTGTTTAATTTAACACTTGGGTAGTGTAGCATGTTTCAATGCACAAGACAGGGATGATTCTGTGTTTAAGAAGAGAATTAAGATATCTGTGTTTTAAATCACTGTCCGTTATAAACTCTACGGAATTGTCATTCTTTGTCCTTCAACTCAATTTTCTGTCCTTCAGCTCTGACGGAAATATCCAGCTGATTAGTGAAATACACAGAGGAAAATGTTACCATCTTAAGAATAAAGGTTTAGAAGTTTAGAAGTAGGTGTCTCTGTAACAATAAATCTCAATTACACAGTGTTTATGTGTAACATAAGCACAATTGTATCATTTTCAATAGTAAAATACCAATCCATACCATTCCATTAGAAAAAAATGCTTGATTTTTTTTTCCTTCTTTCTTTCCTTTCTTCCTACTTTCCTTTTCTTTCTTCCTACTTTCCTTTTCTTTCTTCCTTTTTCTGTCTCTTTATTTTTTTTTCCTCAAAATCTGTTTAATATTCCATTGTCTATAATTTTTAACTTTTTTTTAATCTTTTCTTTTAATCGGGAAAGTTACTGAAACAGACTGAAGAAACCAAGAATGAGTGTAACTGATCCTTTATTAATACATTATTAGGACTTAATTGTGAGAACTTTTCATTCTTACAGAAAAGCCCCATAATTTTTCAAAATAAAAAGGTTCGTTTAATAAAAATTTGATAAGTACACTTTTTAGTTGCATTTGTCCAACAGTACTAATAAAAATACAATATTTATCATAAATAGATTATATATCTTCTAAATCTGAAAAAAGACAATTTGTGTTTGAAACACTTTTTTTCTTGAATAACTGTTGATTTTCTGAAACAAGCCAAGACATTTCTTAAACTATACTCATATCATGACTGCTTTGTACATCTTACTGCAACAAGCAGAGTGATCTTTTCCAATTCTCAGGAATACACTTTTCTGTGGGATTAAATACTGTGCCTATTTTCTTCACTGTATTTATCTGTGATCATTCTGTGATTTTGTGATTTGTGCTGTGAATGAAAGTGCTGGAAAAGTCTTGTTCCTAAACTGCCAGAAATTCCATCAAAGTTAGACAAAAGTCTCCAGGAAAAGAAATAAAAAAGAATAGAGCTGGGAGAACCAAACACTTTCAGAGGTAAATTGGCTAAAGATTTAGTTTAGCAAAGATCTTTCTTCTGTTTGAAAGAAACTAAAGAGAAACAAGAAGACAAAACTATTATTTGAAAAGATCTAACAATAAACACTCGAGGAAAATTATGTAGACTTATCACAAAGAAAGAGTGTCAGATTTAAATAAATGTTGATAGGAAGCAAACGGTCACAATTATAATCTAGGAACAAAGTAGCATCCCAAAAATTGAACATCACAAAGTAAGCTCCAACATATCTAACTGTATTTTTGAAGAGCAAAATTAATACTCTTCTTTCCACTCAGTGTTATCTTTGTTGAATTAAACAGATTTTTTTTAAAGTCAATAATATTAATTATTATTGATAATAATCATTATTTTAGTTGGAGCTGATGATATAAACTATAACTTAAAGACCTCTCTTTACTGTAAGGAACCTTTCTGATCATTCCCATTTTTCTTACAGTTTAATATGCTAGATTTAATGTTTGAGCAGGTGTGATCTTTGCCTAAACATGGCTATTTAATATAGCCTTCTAGGGAATCAATTCTTCTGAGATAATGTTGTTTGATCTTTCATTCCTTTATACCTTCTTCTCCTTCCTTTATAACAAAGTGTAGAGTGAAATTGCTCTGAGATTACTTAGAGAAAGATTACCTACAATTTCTTTTTTTTCAAGCTCTAAAGAATTCATTTTCACTTTAATTTCATAATAATGTCATACACGAATCATAATCGTTTCATTTTAAATGGAAAATTATTTGCATTCTTTTTTAAAAATAATAATTTATCCTAAAATACTGCAGTTATATTATGAACACTGTAATCCAGTTATATAACTAGTTATTAGAACCATCAAAATAGCAATCTTTAGATTATTTTCATAATAATGATTCGAAAGAAAAAATTCTTATTTGTAGATAATTTGTATTTCATTCCAAATTATGGGTTTTAAAATTGATTGAATGAGTTGTTCCAGTTGCTCTTTACTTCTTATAAAGATCAAAGACTGAGCAGTTTATACTCACAGATTTTCTGTAGTAGTGAAATCAACTACTACTTCTTTAATAGAAAACATTATTAAAGAAAAATATTTTTATTTCACTTGCAATACTAAAAAATAGAAAGAAAAACTTTTAAGTCAAGGAAATTCCACTTTGTACAGACCTATACAGTATTTCCACTGTGAAGTAAGAATGCAAGTCCTTCACTATTCTTTCCTAGTATTTTATGTCAGAAAACAACCTGAATTCCCAATTTTCTGCCCTTTTTGTGAAATATATATAGACAACATAGATGTTACCTGATTCTTCAGACTTTCCTCATATTTGAAATATAATTAAAATGAAAAGTCTTGCAGATATTTACAAATTATTTGCCTCTAATTTAAATAATAATTAATGTAATAGTACGGATAATTATGATAATGAATAATTATTCCTTTACATCCTGATAGTGTTTGTGTCATTAGTCTCATTGTAAATGGGAAAGATTTCAGGAGAATTAACAAACATTTTCTTAAATGCTCCAAAACATTCCTAGTTATTTTTTACAAGTTTTAAACTACTTTGATTTGTGCTGCATTCTTAGTCACAATGAATGATTATGATTTGCTAATAACAAAACAAGCTTTTGTGTCCTTGCTTAAGAGTTATTACTTAAGCATGGAAGTCTACATTCCATCAGAGGAAAAATCACAGTTCTGTTAAAGATTTTCCAAATAAAAGAACTTTATATTTTTTATTATTTTTAAATAATAGCAGTTTACTTCACTTAATGCATTCATTAAATATTATTATAAGAAATAAGGAAAGTAGATCAATTGCAAATAACTGTCAACCATAAACAGTAAACTAAGCACTTGGTTTGTTTTTTCTAAACCAAATTCTGAGTGGAGGACCTTCAGAACCACTTTACACTGTGGAGTCAATAGGTATTCCCTGGAAGAAGAGAAATAATCATTCCACCAACACAGAAATTTTATATAATTCTTGGCCTTTCTATCAATTTTCAATCATAGTAAGGCTGAATCCCAGTTCAAGCTTGTATACATAACTTTAAGTTGATAAATGTTGCAGATGACTTTGGGGAACTAAGAAAAATGAGGTACATCTACAGCTGTAGCATAAACCAAAGCAATCAACATGGGTAACAATTCTGAACATCTTTGTCAAAATTGTTAAAGGCTGTCATGAGTTTTCTTAAGAATTTTAAGAATTAAGTTTCAAGAACATTTTGATAAAAATTATGAGGTACCTTTTTGCCTTATCTTTCTTTTTTACTTGGATTGATTTACTATGACAGTCTTAAGACCTTGGAGAAGGTGTCAGAAGACATTTCAAGGAGACACTTGTGATGTTTATGATTGTCAGAATATACTAATTTTTGTGATCAGTCGATTTCAGTGCCAGTATAAGATGAATGAATGCAATGTTTCCATTCAATATTGTATTTTATGGAGCAGTTCACATTTAGGAGGCTTAGGATGCATTTAATTTTTAGATTTCAGATCAATTTTGGACCTATAAAAGAGGAGAAAATAGTTCTGTATAAATGTAAAGTTAGAAAGAAGTAGATGAAAACACCGCAAGGAGGAGTCCTTGCTACATTTCACACCTAAACGTATCAATATGGAATACTTTACTCTTGGAATTGATTCTAGTGGATAAAAATTCAAGCTCTCAAACAAAAGTTACAAGTCGGTTAAATACTTATGCGTACGAGAATAGTCATGCAAACATTTTGTTTTCGAATCTAGTCATTGTGCTCATGTAGACACAACTAAATCTTAGCCACTACGTTGAAACTTTTAAGGTTTTTTAAACCTCAGGTACTACACGAGTTTGCATGTGGATCTCCTTTGGAATGGACTACTTCTAAGGCCATTAGAAAGTAACTCAGATATTTGTTTTTGGTCTTTGTGACAGTCTGCTAGTTCATCTCAGTAACAGGTAATTCCCCATATAGTATGCAAAATCCTCTTTTCAACATGTAAAACTGGCGTCAGTCTAAACTATTTGTATAGATTTATCTAATCCTATTTTCCTGTAATTGTGCCTTGCCACATGTCTTTCCTTACGTTAGTTTGCTTGTTTTGTCTTTGTCTTTTGTCTGTATGAATTTTGAGTTGTCCCAAACATGAACCAGCAGTGTGCCCAGGTGACCAAGAAGGCCAATGATCTGGCCTACGTCAGAAATAATATGTCAAGCAGGTCTAGGGAAGTAATTTCTCCTTTGTATATGTCACTGGTGACACTACACCTCTAATATTGTTATTTTTGGACCCCTTACTCCAAGAAGGACATAGAATTGTCTGAGCGTGTGCAATGAGCAATGAAGCTGGTGAAGGAGCAATTGGGAGAACTGGGGTTACTTTTTCTGGAAAAAGGAGGCCGAGGGGAGACTTAATCACCTTCTACAACTACCTGAAAGAGTGTTGCAGCAAGGAGGATGTCAGTCTTTTTTTCTCAAGTGACAAGTGATAGGAAATGAGGAGAGGTCTTCAAGTTATGCCAGAGGAGATTTACATTAGGAAGAATTCCTTTACGGAGAGGGTGGTCAAGCATTGGAACAGGCTGCCCAGGGAAGCAGTCAACCACAATCTTGGAGGTATTGAAGAAATATGTGAGCATAGCATTAAAAGACATGAATTATCGAGACTTGGTAGGTCAGGCTGATGATCCTGATGATCTTGAAAGTATTTTCCTATCTAGATGATTTTATGATTCTTTAATTCAGTGATTCTATCTTTGGTATTTTGTCCTTGGGATTTACTTACTGCTGACAGGGGAAACATTCCTACTGTTCTCCTTACACTTCATTGGAGGGTCAGGAAAACTTTCCGGCAAAAATATGATAGTATCCATGAAAATGAAAAAAAGATGACTGCCTTTTCACATCTTTATCTCTTTACATACTACAAGAGTTATTCAGTGCTTTAACATAGCTACTGGTCTCAACGCAATGTCAGCACAGACTTTATAGAAAACAAGCTTAGTTGTCTCCTCTTACCTGTACAGTTGCAGAATGAAAACTACAAATGTTATTGCTCTTTGAAGCAACATTAACTTTTGAACAAACATCTGCATTCGTTTCCTCAGGGTCAGCCACTGGTGATTATGTTGCAGAAAGCTGCCTCTGCTCAATTTCAACAGTAAGACTTCTGTTCCCCCAAATTTTAACCACATCCCTAAGATACTAAGTTTCAATGGAGGGATTTCCAAATGCTCCCACAGGAAGAAACGTGGTGGAACTAGTGCTTTTCTACTTCCCTCTCTATTGAGACTAATACAGATCTTCCTTTTCAGGTCCTCCAAGAAACTATGGAAAGATTTGAACTTGAGAATATCACTTTACATAATTGTTTAATATGTGGAGTTAGGATAACTTCTGAAAAAAAATGCCTTAGATGGGATGACAAAAGGCTACATAGAACAGGCAGCCTCAGATCTGCCTAGATAGAATGCATTCAATCTTCTATCAAGCCCTTTCTATTTTTATGGCTCTACATTCTAAGTAAAACCAAGATTCTTTCAAATTCCTGGGCATCTTGCCACTGCTTTGGACCATGGGACTAATAAAAAACATTAGCAATACACAAATTTTATCCAGTGGGCTTTCCTGAACATATGCAAGTGTTCATAAGGTTAGAGAAAAGAAATCCACATGTTGTATCTTACGTGATTGGAATGCATTGAGCTTAAGTAGTTTTGAATAAGTTCACATGAATATGCTTAAATCCTTATATCAAATTAGGACGCCTAAGTGGTTCTGGTACTACAATAAGAATTCTTATTAGATAAACAGGTTGCTATTACAATTCAGTAGGTAAAACTAATAATCATAAAAAAAATGACTACTTTTTCATTTTTTACTGTTATACTAAGCTCAACTATTCATGAAATATCCAGATTTTCTTAGGTGGAAATCTGTCTTAAAATGGAAAATTTCCTTCTTTAACCCAATTAATATTTCCTGTAGGAAGTAAAACATTTCAGATATTTTGGGGTGTCGGTGAGTGAGAGGGAAATGAAATCTAATATTCTGCAAAGGCATTTTTATGAGATATTTTTGACCAATTATAACACAGATAAAACTTGTTTTCTTAATATGACTATCACACTTCTCCGGTAAGATATATATACTGTTGTTTAACTATAAGTTTGATAAAACTGGAGAAAGTGCTCTGTTTTGGCTTCTTCTTGCATTGTTTTAGATAAGCAGGACAATTAACATTCTGTTTAGTTATTTAGAAAGCAGGCTCCCCCCCACCCCCAAACTAGTGTCAAGTGAAAACATATTTTAATGCAAAGTAAAAACATCAGAAGCTATCTCTAAACTTTGAAAAATACCAGTGTCTTAGTACTATCCAATCTGCCAACATGTAAAAATGCTAGATTTGGTAAATATGACACTTAACATTGCTGTATAATTATTTCATCTTACTGAAAATAGTGTTACTTCCTATCTATTACTTCTACACCTGCATCATGTTAGTGGAATAATTTGATAGTTTTGGATGCTTGTATGTGAAATCACATAAACTGTTGATCAATTCAAACTTATACTTCTACTCCAGATTTTGAAAACAGAGTGACTGACATAAACAAGCACCTTCTGCCAATGAAACAAGCAGTAGATGGGTGTTGTAAACAGGCAGTAACGCTAAGATCTGAAATCACCCTGGAGAAGCTGAGTGAAGGAAGATGGGCCTCAGCTAGTTCTCAGGAGCAGTAGCTCCTGGAGCCCTCAGAGGGCCTGTTGTTGTGTATGCCATGTGCATAAACAAAGTTATTTCATTGCATTATACTCCGTTAAGGACTGTC
>WBMW01001799.1:0-55030 GCA_013396635.1 Penelope pileata
ACCCTGTGAAACTTCACTAATTAATTTTCATAATTAGCAGCTATCTTAAAGTTTGTTTTACTTTTACAGCTATCCATCTTCCTAAACAGTAAATAGGAGGTGGATGTATCAAGCTTCTGTGGAAAAGGGGTTCTTTTAAAGCCTTATCTGGACTAACCAGATGGAAACTCAGACTATATAGGAAACCTGTAAAACTCCCCTGTAAGTGTGCTGCTAACTTACTTGCTACTTCAATTTTTTTTGTCATAGACGCAACCATAATTCTTTGTATAACTAAACTTTTGAAGATAACTTCTTATCTTCCCCTGGGACTAGGAAGTTAGAAAAGACCAACCTGTCTCTCCCCTCTATATAAAGCAGCTTTGTGCTGCCAGAAGCAAAGATCCTGAGGCAACTACCAGAGTACAAGGGTCTGGGCCCAAAGAGAAAGATGAGTGAGTCATTGTGCAGGGATCCACCAGGCCTCTGTGATGGATGGACAGCTAACTCGAGAGTGGTGATGTACACAGAGGAGAGCTTCCCCCATAAACACTGAGCCAGGCAAAAAGAAAAGATATCGCACAACATGGACTACATTAATATAGTGCTCAGACCTGAAACTGAGTCTGTGCATTTAATGACTACACACTAGCCTCTGTCACAGCAACTAAAATGACAGCCAGGAGATGGAAGAGGTCATAGTTTAATCAATTCTCTCTCTCTTTGTTTTACATAACTGAGGGTGATAGGCAGCTAATACATTTCACAGCCATGTGATAAATTGCACTGTCACCTGCACTTTGCCTGATACTACTTCTTTGTCAAGGCTATTTCCACCATCCCTACTCTCACTTCAGTGCAACTGCAATAAAAGTCACAAGTGTGTCAACTTCTTTCCTCTGACAAGTGGAATTTTTCCATCAGCCTTTCTTGGACAAAAGATCAAGGATGGGATATCTGTAGTGTTAAACCACAGTAAGAACTTTCAAGGTTCTAATCAGAAGCTCTATGCCATTAAAAAAAGGAGTGTTTAAACTCTGCTTCTTTGACCCCTCTGTGACAAGAAACAAAACCAGATAGCCATAGGGCAAAGTTGGAAGCCGTGACACTTTCAAGTAGAAAAGAAATAGATATTTTTTACTGTTAATTCTCTGTTTCTCTAAATCCTATATAAATGAGATTCTTGCTAGTCAAACCATGTTTTTACAGGTAATGTGATGAAAGTTTTCTGACACTTGGAAGGATGACTTTCCCTATTCATTCATGTCTTTCGCATATGTGATAAAGCAGCTATTCCAGAAGAAAAAGTGATTTCAGCTTATGGAAACCCTCCCTTAGCTTTTAACAACAAACACTGCAGAAAGACCAGATGACGGGTGCATTTCCTGCAGTCCACCACTTTCCCAGATCTGTCACTCTTCAGATACAGAATGTGGCTGCTTTCTAGCTGTTACTCATGGATTTATGCAAACAAAAGGGGCGGCAGCACATGGCATCACTGAACTGGGACATTGCCAGGATCCTGAAGTTTAGGCATACCCAGAGTATAACATAAACCAGAACAAATTCTAATTCCACAAATGGCAATATTCTACTTCATATATTTGGCTAAATAATTATCTTTGACACTGAAGTAATAAATTTCAACTGCCTCCATTAAATAAGGTTTCTAGGCACTGAATTGTGCGTGGTTCAAATTGTGAATGAGTGCTGCACTATTTTTCTGTTCTCTGGATTCAGCTGTCATGAGTAAATATTGCAGCAGCATGATTGGAAAATTGCCCACAAAGGTGATAAAATACAGGATTCCACTGATTTTGCTATGTTCTTGAAAATTGATAGTTGTCCTTCTTAAATAGAAGCTCAGAAGAGTCAGAACTTGGAGACACTGCAGGAGTTCACCTTTTTGTTGGCATACTTCTCTATCTCCCTATTTCTTCCTTGTATTGCTGTCACATTTTCCTTTTGCCCACCAATTCTTCTAAGAAGACTCCAAAGAAGGTGTCTTGCGTTGCAACTTTAATCTACTTAGAAGCCAAGTTGCTATAGCCTCATTTCACAAGAAGTTCAATACCAGTATATTCAGACTGTGAGCAAAATGTAAACACAGAAATGCGCTCTGTCAGAGTAAGGAAATTCTGGGCAGGATGAAGGCAGGCAGTTTCTATGCCTTTGCTTCTGTTTTAACAGTTCTGTTATCTCAGGGTGTCAAATCCATTCTATTTCCCTCTTGAATGAAGAAAAATGGCAGTAAGGAGAAAAATGGCTTTTTGCTTTATTTTGATTATTCTTTAGGGCAGTTCTATTTGGTGGGAACAAGAAAGCTGGAGGATGGCTGACACTAACAGGAGATGTCAAGTGCTTGCCAATTCATATGCAGAGAGGTATTCAGAGCATCACTAACAAACTATTTCCTTTCACATAATCTTTTCCTGGAAAAAAATGTGCATTCTCAATCTTTCTTGCACTTTTTAATTCTTGGTGAAAGACAAGACATAAAAATACAATGGCAGATGGACATAGGGACAGATTCTTTCTCATTGGTCTGCTTTTCTCAATTGCACTAATCTTTCATCCTTGAAGATCAGGCCAGAAAATCTTCCTCATCTTCATTCTACACAGGCCATCTGCATCTAAGAGGACATCCCTCATCCCTCCCTGACAATCCCCAAGAAAGATGCTGAGTCCAGCCATGAACACATAACTGAATCTGTTCCCTAAGATATATTATTTTAGTGCAATTACATATGCAGGCATTCTATTGGACTAAAAGTTGATTTAGCTACACTGGGAAAGAGATCAATTTCATCTAATTTAATTTGGATCACTGTGATTCAGGAATCTGAGTGGTCCTACCTGAATTGTGCCAAAGTCCCCAAGTGGGCTATAATCCATACTTTTCACACTTCTATCAGGATATAGACATACTTCTATGAAGCTGAAACAAAACAGTATTGATCTATCTTAACAAGCCAGTTAAGATGGAGGAAATTGCTTAAGTCACCAAATAGCCCTTTCTAAACCATAGAATCTCAGGAAATGTGCAATGCCGTAGTTCCATTTCTGACTCCAAAATGTGGAGAATGCATTAATTTACTGCTTTTCAGGACCTTGGACACAGGCTGTTATCAAATGCGACTCACCATCACTGTCTCACATTTAAGCTGTTCCTTTCAAAATAACTCTTTCTATACTCAGAATAATTACAATGAGTAATGGTTTGCTTTACAACCTTTACCTCTTTTCTGTTTGTGAAAATCTGAATGTAAGGCTGATTTTCCTTCAGTTTTCTGCATGTGCAATTAAGTCAGGGAGGATATCTGCTTCATTGCTGGAGAAACCTGACTTTCAAAAGCAAGAATGCATGCAATCACAAGCTCTTCATTTCTCTCCCATGGCTGCCCAATAACCTGTGCTTCAGCTGCCTCTGTCCTAGCTCACATCCAGCCAATGTGCTGGTAGACAGGAAAACAGAAGGAATGCAAATACAATCAAACCAAACGCAAAAATTCAATCTTAGGTTTGTTGGAAATATTTTATAGTATTCAGCTAGCTTTTCTCTTTGTAGTCACGAGACACTGGGCAGATCATACCAGAAATGATGATATTAACAACATTAAAGTTGTGGAAATTTATTCTTCCTTGTTGTAGTTCTTTATACCAAATGTTCAAAGGCATAAGGCTGTTTTGGTTCTATCAGGCTTCACAGAAGAAGGAAAAAACTAAGTAAAACCACAGAAGTTTGTTGGGCCTGATATGATGCTTTTATATTGTTATGTAAGCAAAACAGGTGTTTAACAAGAACAGAAAATTCTGCTTAGAGGTTTTTGTTGCCATGTTTTCTATTGTCAGAGATGATATAACAGCTAAAAAAGTAGCCAATTTGACTGAAAGATCAAAAGTAATACTTCTGGTGCCAGAGACCAGGGAGAGGTGGTGTTGGAAATCATCCTTTGATCTCTGAAGCACGCAAAGTGGAATTGGGCATCATTAACAGAGACTGAAAATCACACTGAACAAGCTAATCTTCACGGCCACTTTTTTTGAACTATAACTGTATTTTAATGGCAGAGGTAAAAGGCAAACAGAAGTCAGTAATAATAATGAGGACTCTACAGAGATCAGCACTGTTCTGGCTTTGTCTCAGGCTTATCTGAGTGAGCCAGGTACTATTTTCTATTCTCATTTTAAACTTAATCTCCTCTTTGGTATGTATTACAAACACAGATTAGAAAGCCTTGGCTTCACATGATGTGGCTGGAATAGAGGGAAAAGGAGAGGCCAAAACCATACAAGAAGAAACTATTAGAAATAGGAAGCTGTTGGCATGGTATAAGGAAAGCAAGAGAAAACAGAAAGCAGTGCTCCAGGAACTTTCAAGCTGCATTCTACAGGGTTTTCCAGAAACATTTGTTTCAGAGCTATCTAAGTACTTGTAAAGATCCTCCAAAAATACACGTTGGGCAAAGGCAAGTTCTCAAATACACAGCAATAATTCAACAGAGCAATCAAGCCCTTGTTTCTCAGCACTATCAGATTTGTTCTTTGTTCCCTCACTAGGAATACAGCCCTAAGAATAGCATAGTGTTCAAAACAAATCAGAGTCCCTGTTTTTGCTTTCAGGGACAGGATGATGCCTAAACAAAATCAATGTATGCCAGTGTGAATCTGGAGTACATACTGTAATTCTAGTTTAGGGCTGTCAAATAACTCTGCTAATGCATTCAGTCTTCAACTGCATTATCTTCCATTTTTTTTAAATCCTGCCTTACTTCCCAGATACAGTTCTCTCCTATCCCTGCATTCAGTTTCAGGCCCCGCTGTGGCTCTCCGTGATTTGTGTGTAAGTTCAGCCTTTAAATTAGTTTGGAGTACCCAAAAGGTGGAGAATCTCATTCATCAGTTGTGAAATGAAACAAACTCTCTTCCAACGATACCCAATGTACCTTGCAATGTAAAAAGAATATTTCCAAATTTATGTTATACTTCATATCTAACCTTATCTCATAGTGAGTGACCAGACCTTAGGAAGCTTATTGTGAGGAGTAATGGAAGAGAGAAAGCAGAAATCCATGGAAAAAAGTCTTGCTTTTCTTTTTCCTTTCTTCTGTCTTTTCTTCTCCTTTCTTTTTTATTCTCTGTGTTATTCTTCAATTTAAAACAATGAACTTACAAATGCATCCAGCACTTCTCTGAATGTCTAAAGAATGTGATCCCAAGAAAATTACTTGTCTGTCTTTCCCATTATCTTCTTCTCCCTCTTAACATTCAGCTAAAAAGCTGCAGCTTAGAATTAATTACTATTCTACAGATTGCATGTAAGACATCAGAGCACTTTTTGCTCCAAAAAAAAAAAAAAAATCAAAAAAAAAAAAGGTACAAGACATGATTAGATACAAAAGCAATAGAAAAAACATATGAAAGGATTTAAATTTCCTTGCTCAGGACCGTATTCTCTCATGCACTGAGCACTTGGGGTCTGATCTAAAGTTCACTGAAGTCAATAGAAAGACTCATACCATATTCAGTAGGTGCTGGATCGGTTCCTTTCCCTTCATTTTCACCCCAGTCTAAGTCTGTAAACACAGAAGAGTTTTCACCTCTTCTGGTAGACTATTAATTCATGGCATTAACTCCTACTCTTATTCCTTCTTCTGATGGAGGTGAAGTGCAGTTCTACTGAATTCGTGGTAAGCACAACTGGAAAGAGCATGCTTCCCACAGAGCATCATCCTGCATGGCACGAATTAAATACACTTGCTCTTTTAGTCTGGAAGTAAAGAGAGTAAAATGTTTGGGATTTTTGTCAGAAATGAGCTGCACATCTTTAAATACAGCATAGCTTTAAATACAGCTGTTTTAACTGAAGAAGTAAACGGATGTAACTCAAACTAAACCCCATAAGGTTAAGCAAGCTCTGCTTACCCAACTTTGCACATACTTAAGTTTAAGCTCACACCTTGAGTGAAATCAATGCAACTTTGTGCGTGGGCAGTCTGGGAGAAGTAGAGGTGCTCAGCAGGTGCTGCACATCCCTGAGGATTTGGCTGCCACTCAGCTGCTACGAAGTATCAAAAAAATGGTTAGTGAAACTGCTAAACATCAGGGATTCAAGCTATTGAGTACCTTAGCTTCCAAATCTTCTATGAGAACTGAGAAATACAGAAGGATGATGACTTTCTCAGAGCTTGGCAAGATTAAACTTGAGGTTTTACTTAAGGGTTCTTATTAAGGAATTTGGGAACTAACACACAGACCTACGTACGAGCAAAATGCAGCAAAAAGTTTGTCCTTGAAGTCTTCCCATGAATGATTGTTGTTCAGATATAAGACGGGAGCAAAGTGAATGCAGGTATGACCACCGTATACTGCCATATTTCCTTTTCCCTCTAATTTCTCTCTTTTGTTTATTTCTTTATCCTTCTGTGCTCTTCTGCATTTTCTCTGCCTCAGACAAGAGTGATCCTTAGTATTCGCCAGTGTCTGTCCTGCCATATAAAATTGTACAACATACTTTCTACAGGATATAAATCACTATTAACTAGAAACTGCTGCAATTAGAGGAGACAAAGACCCAACAGTGCACAGCTACAGATTTCAATGTTCACACAATAAACACTAGGAAAAATGGAGAATACGCTCCACAACACTGAGGCACACCCAAACACACCCATCTCCACATGTACACACAGAGATGCTGTCTGCTCTACCCCAGTAAGACTACAGTTTTTGTAAAAAAGTTTAAACTTTTAAATTGAAGAGTTTAGGAGCTTTCAATTAAAAGAGTTTATTAAGAGTGTACTAAAAGCAGAGAATTCTTAAGGGTGGTAAGAAGCATTCCCTGGAGAGAGCAAGCAGGCTTTGTGGACACAAAATACTCCATGACCCATCACTGTTGTCAAGTCTTTTTCCGACAATTATTCTCAGAAAGCAATGAAATGCTCAATGTTCTGCTCTCGATTTGAGTCTCATTTTCACCAGAAGTGAGGGAGACAGGCACAGAGGGGCAGCAGTAATTACATCTTCAGCATACATTTTGTGGACAGTTCCTATGATAAAGAAGCCTGCAGAGGACAAACAGACTGTTGGATAGGAAAGAAATTGGTTTTGGAGGCAGGCAAGGGGATAATTCATGAGTAGCATATGGATATGAAGGTGTACAGCTTGTTCAGAACAGACAGGCAAGGGAATAAGAGACAAAGCATTGCCTTGTATGTCAAGGTGTTCATGCACTTCCTCTGAAATCTCATTTAGGGCAGGAGACAGATTTGCTGACAGTGCTTGCATGGTGATTAACGAAAGTAAGCAAATGAGTACTGTGACAATACCAGTACCTGCCTGTATCTCCAGTGGGATCAGGCATGAAGGTCTGCCAATAAAGCTACTTGCATCTGAATGTATCATGCTTAGGCTCTGAGCGTACAGAACATCAAAAAAGTCATAAGGAGAGTTTTAAATGTTTATGTCATGGAAGTGGTAAGGTATTATAACAAAAAACATAGCAGGGTAACCGCCAGCCCTCACTCCAGCATGAGGTAGGTGTGGACTATTAATAAATGAGACAGAGAATTACCTACACTACTTCAGTGAGAAGAAAAAATAAACTCTTTCTTATTTGTTGACGCTGAACTTCTTGGATCCCTCCAGGTTCCAGAAGGTAAACAAAGGGTACCGAGCAAAAGATCTGAAAGAATGGGTTTACAGCCACCAGGCATCCAGCTGGTATAATCAGATGATTCAGTAGGCC
This sequence comes from Penelope pileata, assembly GCA_013396635.1. NCBI lineage: Eukaryota > Metazoa > Chordata > Aves > Galliformes > Cracidae > Penelope > Penelope pileata. The sequence goes on from WBMW01001799.1 coordinate 7,727, forward strand.
AGTTCTGGCTTATTACAGAGCATCAGCCAGACTAAAAGGATGTCAATACACTGGAATTTACGTCCAATCTACTTTTAATACCTTCAATTGATCAAAAGCTACTGTCAATACTTTCAAAGAATGGAGCCAGTTTGGGAAACAGAACTTGCAGATTGAGAGATAAAGTCAAGGTCTTCAGATAAAATGAGCAAAGATTTTGCTTGTCATTTTGTAACTGTGATGAAATTTGTAATTTGTGTTGAGCTATATTTTGATAGAAAAATGTGGTTTTACTCATCTTGTAACTTTGCTTGACTATAAGTATGACTTGCAGGTAAAGCTGACTCTTAGCAGGAACTCTGTTTACTTCAGAGGCAATGAACCCTGACACCGATCATCTTTTCTCACTTCTAAAGACCTTGTCAACCCAGCACAAGACATGCAGTTCTCTAGCACTAAAGCACAAATTCAAATTTTCCTTGTAAGCAGTGTCAGAAGAGAAAGACACCAGACATTTCAGAACCATTTTGCCTTGACAAAAAGGCATGTCATGGAAGAGCTTCACCAAAACTTAGCAGAAGAGTAAGATCAAGTGGGCAAGGTTTCAAGGTTTTACAAAAACCTTCCACAGAACTCGATGGAGACTGGGCGGGTGGGTAGGTGAATGAGGATCCTTAAGAATTTTCTTTCTTCTAAGAAGAGACTTAAGAAGAACTGTTAGTTCCAGAGCAAACGGATATAAATGATATAAAGAACATAAACTATGATAGTACAAAGAAAGATATTCGAAGTGTTAGGAGACCAACCTGGTCATATCACAAGCTCTTTGTTGACTTTAAATGTGTGACAAAAGTACACAGAAAAAGATTAAAATAGATTGTTTAATATGAATGAGTATAAATGTACAGAAAGAACAGCCAGGAATAGAGGTGGAAAAATTAAGGCAGAAAGTGAGATGAGACTGGCAAAAATACCACACAGAAAAGGATACAATTCTTTAGATTTATTAGTAGCAAAAGGGAGCATAAAGTAAGTGCTAGTCCACTGCTCCTCAGAGAAGGAAATCCTATTGATAATAAGGTTGACAAGAGGAATTTTGCATCAGTTCTCATAAAAAGGTCAATTGTGATGAATTAACGTTGTTAAGAACTAACAAAGAAGTAAAAAAGGCCTCGAGTACAAAAGGAATAGGGTAGAGAAGTTACATAGCTGAGATCTTTCCAAATGAGCTGAATCTGCTATATTCCTCCTGCATTTCTAAGAAACAGACTCAATCAATTTCAAAGCTGTTAACGATTATTTTTTTTAGGATTTAGGAAGGACTGGTGATGAACTAGATAACAGATACAATGTACTGACTATCTTTTGAAGATAGAAGAAAAGAGGAGATGGAAAATGATAGACCAGTCAACCTTAACTCCAGTTCCTCAGAACAAAGAAACAATTTAGAAGAACCTAGGAGAAAAGATGTGGGTTTCAGTCAACACACCTTTGTCAGGAACAAATTATGAATACTAATTTACCTTTGTGAAAAAGTATCCGGGCAATACAGAGCGGACAAGATGCCATGAAACAGTTTCCAAAACTTTACCACTTTCTTGGACCAAACAAGAAGCATGGTGTAGATGGACTACAGCAGAGTGAATGTATGTAGGTCACTCCAAAAGTAATGCCTCCTATTTATTTCCATGGAAGGAACAACAGATACAAATAGCACAACAACACTACTTGATAGAGCAAATTTTCAGGTAAAAACCTCTATTTTTCAACATAGTCACCACCATTACTTATGCATTTTCACCTGCGATGATCAAGAGCCTGCAGGCCATGCTTGCAAAAATCTGTACAGTGAGGTGTCACCACTGCTGAAATGCACTAACACTGCTCACTGCTCACACCCACTATTCTCCAAAAATGCTCAGCAAGCATCAATGAATGTCAAAGGGTGAAATTTTTCTGCATTTGCACTTTCACGCCAGACACCATTTTGTCAGATTGCCCCTCTGCTGCCATCTGCCACATGGTAACAAAACATAATGGAATATTGGCAGAAAGGTTCAACCTCTACTGCCATCCCACCAACATCCACCTGTGATATTGTGGGCCAAAATAATAAATTAGGAGGCGTTACTTTCGGAGCAGCCCTCACAAAAACTCCTTAGAAAATTGTACTCAGAAAGTAGTTCTCAATGCCTCACTGTCAAAATGCATAGATGTGCTAAAGGAGCTTCTGCAGGACTCGGTTATGGATTTGGTACGATTGAATATTTTCATTAAAGATTTAGATGAAATAGAAAGCGTGTTAATTTGATTTGCAGATGAAACCAATGTAAGTCAAGTTTGCATTAGAATTCAAAATCATTTTGACAAACTGGAAAAGCAGCCTAAATAAAACAGCTGCAATTCAATAGGGTCAAGTACAAGTTACTACAATTAGACAGGAATAATCAATGGTACAGACACATGAATGAGGAACAATGACGAGGTAGCATTTCTACTGGAAAGAAAAAAAAAATCAGCATTATTGAAGACTGCAGGCTGAAAGTGAGCCTGCTGCTCCTTTCTGTAACCAAAATACAAATACAGTTCTGGGTGGGTATTATTTTTTTCTTTAAAGTAACCTGGCAAGGCACANGCAATGACAAGGTAGCATTTCTACTGGAAAAAAAACCAACAACAACCAGCATTATTGAAGACTACAGGCTGAAAGTGAGCCTGCCACTCCTTTCTGTAACAAAACTACAAATACAGTTCTGGNAATTTTATGCAAGGACAAGGACAAGGAATAATTTCAGTGCTAACTGGCAGAGCAGAGGCAAGCGAGCAACAGGACTGCTAGAGGTCACGTCTGCTAGAACAGCACAGGATGACTTTCATCAGGAATGAGATGCATTTGTAAGGTACTCAAAACTGGAAAATCAATCACTACTGGACACAGCAGTATTTAAAACCAAATCACTGTAAGGTCAGAAGACATTACAGCGAAAGAAGACATTACATGTGAAAGTATAAGATTGTATCAACATGCACCAACTGAACCATGCAGCGTAAAATGAAAGTTTGAATAAAACTTGCCTGTGCTTGTGTTAAACCTAGGGAGTATTACAGGTCATTCCTTGCAAACTCACTCCTCTTCACAAAAAGTCCAGTGAAGATCAAAAGGAAGGGAATTAGAAAAAGCTGTCATTGATGAGCTGTTAGGAACAAATAGACTAATGAAGGCTGTGTACAATGTATCAGCAGCAACTAGGTTTGGCAGGGTTGTTATCACTGGGCCTTAGTTTATAGATGAAGGGATGAGGCCATCTGGGCAGAGCTGCCAAGTGAGTCATACCGGATCAGGAGCAGAGGGCTTTCCTTCAGAAGGCTGAGCTGGGAACACAGTATCGGGAATTCTTTTTCTTACCAATTTCATCTAATCTCTTCTCTTCTCTCTAAATCCCTTTTCTATTCCAGGCTTTGTTTCTCTGGGGCCACTTATACACTCTTTTGTTGTGATTGAGGGAAGGAAACAAAAGAAGCAGCAAAGCATTTTGCTGTATTAAAAGCACAAACAATAAATGTTTTGTTGACTGAATGTATACTCTGCATTCTTAACTGTTCTGAACCAAAGCACAGTAAAGTCTTCAGTTGCCTTTGGTCACATTCACAGTGCAAGTCAGTATTTCATCACTCTGGTGTGGATTATGCAGGACTGAACAATCTCAGCATAAATTCTGGATCGGATTCTACATAGTCCATAGATCTGCTACGTCCTTTCACTTTCCTATCTGCATTTTAGCAAGGTCTGCTAGTAGGTATCATTCACAAGGGTTTGAATTAGATGCATTTCCAGCTCTCATGCAGATATGAAGAGGGTTAGACTCTAAAATATAAAGAACAGATTACAGCCATAAGCTATGCCTTCTCTCCTCATCTCCACCCCTCAGTAAAACAGCTTTCCTTATTTAAGTTATAATTACAGAAGGATTTTTCTTTTGGGGATGGAGTTCCTATCAACTCCATCACTGAGCAGGTGGAATAAACTTTATCATGGCAAGCTACAGGTAGGTAAAAATACAGTGTGCCTTCTTTCTTGAAATGAATTAGCTATGGTGCTATAAAACCTCTAACAAGTTAGATTAAAAGACAGATTCCTCTTACATCTTTATTCACAACAGAAATAGCAGGGCTGCTGCTGGGGAATTTATTCATGTCACAACCAAAGCACTTCACGTTCCCAAGAAGACTAAGTCCTTTGGCTTTTACCTCCTGTGACATCTTCAATACATTAGCTTTTCCATCCACAGACCAGGGTATATTAGAGATTAATACAGCTCAGCAACTCAAAACACACAGATTGTCAGTCTCAGTAATCAGCCTGAAGAATTTAGAGGGCAGTTGTTATTTACAGAAAGTGATAAGAGACCCAGCAGAACACTTAACTCTAAATAAACAATGTGGAAACTGCGCTACCCAGAAAGTCCTAAGTGGCAAATACACAGCTCAGATGTTCCTGAGTGTAGCTTGATTGCATTCATGCTGAGAGGCAGCAAAAGCAAAGGGAGGAAAAGCCTAAGTCAGAAAGCAGGGGGCCTTTCTCACATGGATTCACTTGCAGTGTTTAGCACTGGTTTGTTAGTTCATTAAGAAGGTGTTAAAGAAATCAGTCTCTACGCAGTTACCATCAGCTCAATCATGCAGCACTGTGGCATTTGTTACAACACAACTCGGCAACGGGGCCTTCTGGCATCAGAGCAGCAGCAGGCCTCACTGCAAGGGCCACACAGAGCCTGAAGGAAGCTGGCAGGGGCTTTTTGCAGCACAGAGGAACAGGTAGCTGCAAAGTGAGTTCTTCACTTTCCTCCTATGTTCCCTTCACCAGAGTATCTGTGCTTGGCAACATGAAGGGAGATTTCTCTTGTACAGCAGCAAAGCTTATTGGAAAATGCAATGATTTGCAGTGCAAATCATGCTTCAATGAGAACACCACTGCGTGGGCCCCAATCCTGAGCTCAAGCTGCCGGCTAGCCCAAGAGGGGATCATGTAGAGAAGTGTCCCATGAGGACAATCAGAACACTGCAGCCAAACCCCATCTCCTTAGAAGCATGCAGTGACTTACCTCTGTCCCAGCACATCACTGTGAATTTGAGCAAAAAGTGGTGCATTTGAGCATTTAGTGGTTAGACTTTGCCAGCTGCTGAATTCCTTCCAGCAGCTTTTCTGACATCCTATTATAATCAGACAGATGTTGGGCTGAAGTAAAACCTGACAGAGTTCAGGAAGAAAATGGTGTGCCTGCCTCCCAAGATCAGCCCCTGCTGATCTTTGAACTCAGTTGTTATCTCAAAGGAAACCCTCTTCTGAACTTTGGTATGAATCTAATTAATGAGTTAATTCCCTGCTAATCTATTCTCTTCTTTGTGTCCGTTTCATGATTAATTTAGTTCCAGTGAATTTCCTTTACTGATGCAGAGAAGAAACGCACTTCCTATCCTATTAATCTCCACTTCTGACCCATCAGTAGGGGACTAAACAAGGGCAAATGCCTCCATGCTTTTATTTTCTGAGCCACTACAGAGCACAAGAGATATCTAGAAAATTGAGGTGGAAAGTAAGCAGAGAAAGTCTCCAGGCATATTGTGCCACTACTATAAGAGGAGATGGAGATAGGCTGGTGTAAAGGCTGTAAATTAGTTGAAAATTCTGCCCAGTTACATCAACCACAGCTCTAGCTGAGAGGAAAACCAGCAGGGCTGCAAACTGCGCAGGAACAACATTCAGATGCAAAGGATCAGAGAAACAGCCAAGCCCAGACTATGAGAAGATGAGATCTGTTGAGGGAGATATAGCAGGGATCTGGGTTTCATTACTCCTGAAGTTCTGAGGCTCCCTGATATACTTCCAATATTATTTTGCTGGTGTGGAAGAGAAGATCTTGCTTGGAGAACAGACAGACTCCTCCGTCCACCTCCAGTACTCTTGGGACAAGGAAGGAAATTTGGGCTGTTTGCCCATCTAGTCACGTAACAGTTACTTTTTCAACATTTAAGTCTTAGAATGGAGTTCTCATCATTTAGAAAACATCACCTGGTGTTCAAATTGAAAAGCAACAACAACAAACAAACAACAAACCCAAACAAAAAAGCCCCTGCACTGTTGTTAGCAGTACACAAACATGAAAGAAAGCAGCAGTAAGGCTGCACATGGCTGCAGCTTGATACCTCTGGATCCTGTTCAGGGCTACGCTGTTTATTTCCTTTAATGCTTTACATCTGTTAGTATTAAGCCACACTAACGGCTCTGATGGATTTACATGTATCTTGCTGTTGCATGCATCTCTTGAGAGACTCAGGGATGGGAAAGGTTACCTTCCCGCAATCGCTTTCCTACCCCCACAGCTCTCATGTAGCCTTCAGGGAAGCATTTAAAAAAAGAAAAGTAAAAAGAAGCAAAACCAAAAGAGCTTCCTTCCCCCGGTGAATTAAACAAAATGTATTGAGGCTGCATAACATCCATGGTAGAACAAATGCTGCCAGTGATTAGCATCACAAACCTTCCTTCTGATGACACAATGCGTCAAGGACATTTTTAATGGTGGATCAAGGACATTGCTATTTGAGAGTCACCTTGTTCTTAGCAAGAGTTCTTAGTGTGCGAATCCAGCACCTCACACATAAGGCAGGAAAGCACCACAAGGCAAACAGGTATCCTGTTTACATGGCTGTTCCTGTCACACCTGCAGGGGAAATAATCTCTGATGTTTCAGTAAACATCTTCCTATTGATCTTTTCCCAGTAGCTGTTTACTTAGAGCCACTCTGTAAGTGGATGGAAATGCCAGAAATGAGGAAAAATACTCTGAAAAGAGCAGAGACCTGTAGTGAGCCTATCCATTATCCCCTTTCTGGTAAATTCCAGCCTACATGCCAGAGCACTCAATTTCTGAGACAGATGAGAAATTAGTGGATGCTGCATCACAGAAGAGCCTTTCAGATATCTGACACTGGTGAGGATAAACTGATGGACCACGACCAACAGAAGGACCTGATCTAGCAAAGAGAACAAGGATCAGAAGTTATGCAAGGATGCTGAGTACACTGCTCCTGAATTCTCTGTATCTCCAGGTGCTGGGTCATGCATGACTAGATTTCTCAAGCAGACTGGTATACAGACAGCAGCAGCAGTATTAGAGGCTTAGATTTCAGGCCTTGCTCTCCAGGGACTTTCTCCACTTGGAGCAGAGGCTTTGATCCTGAACAGTACATTTGCACAATAAGAGCATGGGTATGATTTTAAAAAGAGAGAGAAAAGTGAAAAAAGCTCTGCTTTTGAGTCTCATGTCTCCAATCTGCTCCTCCTTGAAAATGGCAATGTCTCAGAGACATTGTCAAAGTACCTAAACCAATTTTTCAGCCTAATCTTTTATTTTTAATTTTTTTTTTATTTTTATTTTTTTTTTTAAATATCATGTTCTTGAAACTAAGGCATCAGGCTGTTGGCAGTCTTGAGAATCACTTCCATGATCTGAAGGAGAAGGAAGGGAGGGGCCTTAGGTCTTGGATGCTTTTAGCTTTCCATCCTCACCTCTTACAGGGACCCTCTGTCTTGCTCACTGCTCTGTGCTTCCCAAAGCTGCCAGCATGACATCCTCATCCATTTCTCTTTCTCTTTTCTATTTGGTCCTTTCTGGACTAATTAGGTAAGAATAAGCACTGTCTTTAAGTCAGACATAACAATGAAATCTAAAAGGTCTAAAAATAAAAAGTGACATGATTTCTTATGGGCATGCACTTTCACCCAAGAGACTCCTTCACAACCCCTATTTATGGCCAGTAATCTTCCAAGGTAATTACCTAAAGATAAAATGGTTTCTTCAGTACATTCATCAAAATAGGTGATGATAGGGTTGATTAGTCCAGGAACTTACCATCCTTCCTGAAAATAATAAACTTCAACTCCAAGGCCCATAAACAACATTGAAAATACTATAAAACTTATTTTAACAAATGCTATGCTCTCACTATCAAAACAGTCTCGAATTCTTGTCTTCCTATATCTGAAAAGATAATACACAACCAAAGAGGGTTGCAGAGAAAGTGATAAAAATATTCAAAAGAATAGGAAGACTGAAAAAACTGAGCATCTTTCACGGTCAGATGCACAAGAAGAGAGGTGATGGTTGTTTACAAAATAACTGGCAATTTGGGCACTCCCAATTATTCTTTCTTACAGCAGAGGACAAAAATGCATTTGCAAAGGTGAAATTCCAGCTGATGAAAGGAAATACTTGCGTCACGACACACAGCTAATCTATAAAATTGAAGAGATAGCAGGGTGCAGTCAGAAGCAATGTAAGATTCAAAAAGCATTAGCCACTTGTACAGAAAATGAGAACATTGGAACATTTCATTAGAAAGGATTATTGTTATTATAATTATTTGGAAAGGCTACAATTTCTCACGTTTCTGAGTATAAATAAATAACTGTCTGAAGATAGAAAGGCATTCCCCTAAGGGGTAGGGATAGTCTATAATTGTCCACGATGGCAATTTCTCGCATCTCTCTGAAATCTCTAGTGCTGAGCACTGTCAGAAAGGACGCTTGACTGGGCGAAAGTACAACAATGGATCCTGTCTTACGATTCACATATTCACAGATGAAAATACAAGTTGTGTGCTACAAGGAAAAATAAGTATTAATGCTAGGGAAAGCCTGACAGGATAAATCCAGGTAGCAGTACTTTACCCAAATTCTTGGCTGCCCCCTGCAGTTCAATGGAGATCAAACACTATTTTGTTATTTAAAATTGGGAGTTTGCTTGCTATTTGAATTACATTGGACTTTTATCTTTTAATGAGATGCTGATGCTTTATGGAAGATACTGTAGAATGTCATCTTCAGAAACAATTTTGAAGTACAGAGTGTGATGTAAAAACTTGTTGGGCAGACTAGACAGAACAAACAGATTAGACAGAGAAACAGATAGAGAACAGATGCTTTCTATTCTTTCCCTTATTCTTTATTTCTGATGATACTGCCCTGATAGCAGAATCCTCTTTTAGCATTCAGCTGCATCTATTGCTTACTCTGCCTCCCAACTCCAAATCCTCTAACTTTTTTTGAAATAGGGATTAAAGGTAGTAACTAACTGTCAATGCTTAATAGGAAGCTATCATGGTTTAACCAGAGAATAACATGCCATAGATAAAGCTGCTGGTTATGTACTTTTAAATGGTTAAGGACATATTTGAAAGTCTAACCATAAAGCCTGCTTCTGTTACTTTAAAAATGAAACTCAATCTTTCAGAAATTAGCTTTTCAACCATCTGAAAAACACAAGATTTACCAAAAACAAATGGAAGCAGAAATGGGAGATGGAGTTATTCAGCAGGGAACTCTGACTGCATTATGGGGGGAATATAGAGAAAATATGCCCTAATAGCTGCAAATAGGCTTTTTTTTCTAATTTCCTCTTACATATTTCAGACCCTGTCTCTCCTTCCTGCCCTGGCAGAGGCCAGTGCCCCAGCACATTGCCTTCACTCAGCCTTTGTGGTGCAGACAGTAGCTGCCCCAGCCCTCAGCATCTACCCCCGGGGGCAGAAAGAAGCCACAGCTGAGAGGATGGGCCTTTGGAAAGTACAGAATAAACTTTCGGTGTGTTTATTTGCTTTGGTCACTGTACCCCAATCCAATTATTTCAGAGCTACAACTTAGAGTTCTGCCAACAAATCTCAGCTAGCATCATTCTTTCCCACTTCTCTACCAACACCACTACCTCCATGCACATGGAAGGTCCCTCCCATGCTGCAGGTCCATCTACACTGCTCTAGGCTAGAATCAGTCCCATTGCTCTCACATTGCGCCGTGACAGCGGTCAGAAATTGTCAGTGTTCTGCTCTGAACTTCTCCCAGAGAAGATCACTTATCTGGGCTGCATTACTGATGTCTACAGACAGGCCAGGGCCAAAAAGCCATGGTTCTTCAGCTTGAAAGTGAACTTTCCCCACATTCATGGGAATTGGATCTGGGTTTTTAAGCTTGAACACATTTCTGCTCTGCAGACAAAAAATAAAATGCTGAGCATTAGTTTCACATGGATCTTCCCCATCACATCTTTACAGTCAGCTCCAGCATAATTCTCACAAATTCTTTCTGCCAACATCACACTTAACCTGTACATCTTAATAAATCCATATGGTTGCTGAGAAGTTACAATGAATTGTCACAGGCTACAGGGACTGGCTTACACATTTTTATCTCTGTGCATACATGTTCATCCACGTCAGTACAGGTGTGTGCTGGGCCTTAAAACAACAACCTGCATGTATTTATCTCATGTCTCACACAACACCTCTGCCATGCCTCTCTCTACAATACCTCGTGCAGCAGCAGGTGGCAGGGGCTGTGTGAGTCACAGCCACAATACGCTGAGCAGCCGTCGCCTTTGACAGAATATACAATAGAGCTGAGATGTCAGTGGAGGTGGCTTTGGAGTACTTTAAAAATGCTGTTCAAGTGCCAGCTTTCACCTCCCAACATGACACTTGGTTCGCCCACCCGCTTTCCTTCCAGGCTATATATGTTCCTTTTACTGCAACTCGACAGCTTTAATTATGAATTTCTCTGTCTTTTCTATCCCTTTAACTGTTCAGTCTCTCATTTGTCTTGCTAAGATTTTTGATATGCTCCTAGATAGCAGTTGTATACTGTCACCACACTACAAGGGGCCTGGTCAGAATCATTTGCAGGCTGGGCACCAGACCAAAATCTGCAATAAGCTGTTTACCTCGAAAGCAGAAATCTCGTGTTCCCTCTGCAGAGGAAGAATGCAGAGACGGGGATGCAACGTGCCTAGGAGTATCATTATATCAGAGCCATTTGGCTCTCCTTCATTCTTATTGTCTGAGTAACTTAAATGTGTATAAAATTCTGACCTGGTGAAAATATGGATCCCACTGGTGGGTTTACTGGGGACTCAGCTCCTTCTGTCATTATATTTTGCCCATGACAGGATATCTTCACTTTTAACAGCAGCAACACATGCGACACTGTCACCATCAATGCTGTGCAGGACTGTGAGGCTGTGATGCTAGTGATGGGTGGGGAAACATTCTGATCTACCTGGTTTCGCAATAACGCTCTACAGAGTCTCTGAACGCCGGACACATAATATGCTCAGTCTGAAATGTCACATCTGGTTGCATTCAAAACGACCAAAAATCTAAACATTCTTTTGGGGAACACTTCATAACTTCATAAATTACTTCTGAGCCTCTGCTAGCAATCAGCTTTATTTTTCTATCCCAGCATGTGAAAGGACCCAATGACTTTTATATTTCAAGTTAGATTTTAAGGAAAAAGGACTGCACCACAGAAATACAGATGCTCCTAATCAATATGAAAATGTCTGATACCAGACAGTACTACACCAATGCACCTCACAGAAAGGGCAATGCAGAGCCCATTTGTTCTGCTGGATATATACAAGTTCATTATCTGTACTCTAGTCAGATCTGTACGTGTACAGTAATTTGAATAACCTCAGACAGATATGATAGCATGCAGTCCTTCTGTAATTTCTTTCTCTGCCATTTGCTCTTTTTTTCCTCTCATTCATTTCTGCTCCTATTTAAATCGCTATTATTAGCTATTAAACGATAAATTAATTACCTCTGAAATAAGCATGAATAATTGTTCCCAGCCTGGCATAGCTGGGGCTGGTATTTGATAACAATCAACAAAAGCTGTGCAGCTCCCAAGGTATTTCATAACAATAATAAAAATCAATAGGAGGAAAATAGGGACAGCTCCAGAAAGTGTTAATGAAAAGTTGCTGAATTACAGTGGCTCACCTGTGCACAGCTACATAAAAGCCTTCTGAATACCAAATATATTCATTATAAGCTGTATTGCTTGGCTGAATCTCCAAAGAATTCATTGGGCTTGTATTCTCACACCAACAATGGTGAGATGCTGAAGACAGCTGGATGAGAAAGATGAAGGGAGGGAGGAAGGGATGGAAGAAAGTTCATGTTCTTATTTAGAAAGCATGATTATCAAGGTTTATACTGACAGTAAAATCAGAATCCTGTAATAAATCTAAATCCCAGATCTGAGGTTTTTCCTCTCAATAGCAGACACATCAAGGTTTTAGGTCAGATCCTGGAGGGCAAGAAGACACCACTCTTTTGCAACATCCCTATGAAAGATCACTGTAGAGTATATAAGACTGCCAGGAGGTATTGCCTGAAGTGATTGTAAGTCCTTACAGTAACGCGAGCCCACTCCAGAACCTAGCTTTGGCTACTCTCATAGCTGACACACTGTGTTGATGTGAAACCTTAGACTGTGCTGTTGAAACAGTTACATGAAATACATTAGAAACTCCTTTTGCCCCATGTTCTGCACCACTAACACGACAACACAGCATGGCAAACATGACACTTGGCTTACCAGGCAAATCCGTGTCCATGGCCCTTTTTGCTCAGGCATCCAAATACAGAAATGCCACATCCAGAAATGTTCACAAAGTTGTAGAAATTTCAAATTTCTCTACCAGGAATAAAATGTGTGACTAAGCTAAAATATAGAATCAACAAACAACCTCCTCTTCTGAAAGCTGCCACAAGGTATATATGTCTACAGATGATCAAGGTTAAAAATGTTCCAAAACTTGACTTAAAGAAAAATGAACACCCAATCAAACAGAAATCTGAATCAAAACTGCCAGATAATTCCTCCTGATATTTCCCAGGGAATTAGATTCACAAAATGATGAAAGAGCACTTTCATCTTCGTGCATGTGTCAGAGAACTCCCCAGAGTCCAGCTATCCAGTCTGCCCCAGTGGACCAGATGCCATGTCTGCTGGAACTAACTGCAAGGAGATGGGGTGTTTTGGAGGGTGAAACACTGTCTTGCACTCAGACACTTCAGCTGAAATTTGTTTCAGTTTGTATAAAAAAAAAAAAAAAAAAGGACTGAAATCCACATTCACCTCTAACTTATAGGAAGACACAGACCTTGAGGCAAGGGAGCCATTTGTCATCACTGCACAAAATTATCACGCTGCTTTTCAGCTGTACAAAGACATGTTAAAGATGCCTGAACTGAAGAAAACATGCTTTGTTCCTTCTGTGTTCTTTTGCTGTTCGAATTTTCCTTTTCCTTGTCTGCTTCGTCTCGAACAATTCACTCCAGTTTGATCTAAATGGCATTTTGGCCACGTAGCTTAAAGAGAGTTGCTTGCACAGCCATAATCAGGGGAGGATGCATTACAGTGAAGAAATGGGAAATCCAACAGTTCAATACTATCCAAGATCATGATGGTGCATCAATGCAGTATAGAAGGAGTGCAAGCACAGTTCCGAACGATCTACAAATCTTTCTTGTCAATTCTTGGATTTGACACCCACTCACCAACCATTCTAACTCTGTTCATTGTATGGTAGATGAGAAGATTACATCTGGACAAAGAGCCATAGCAGTGATTAAGTCTTTTGCTTTTGATTAATATCACAGCTAGGCGTACTCACCATCTGGGGTGGAGAGAAATTTGGATCTGCTCAAGAAACAGAAGAAATGATGAAGAAACACAAGAGATGAATAATATCTGAGTCAGCAGAAAATGCTTAATGACTTTGCAAAGGTCTGCCTCAACATGTAAGACTTGTCTCCCGAACAAAGGGCTACAATTGCAGCAGTGTACGCAAAACACTCCCAAGCACAAACGGGAGGGCAGAAGAAAAGAGAATGAAGGAATGTGCCATCCATTCAAAACATGAGGAAGAAGAGAAAACACCATTAATGAGGGGATGCTCTTGCTCAAACTTTCTTTAAGTGAACAGTCACTTCCCATCCTTTGTGGTCATGACAAATGTGAAGTTACCTGGACAGCATTGACTTAATACCCAATTGTTTTACAGCAAATGAGGCATGAAACCTCTTATCAAAACACATGATGTCTGAAGTACATTCTGTCATTTCATTTTCCCAAAAGAGAGCTTCTAAATGCCTGAATTCACTGCAAGACACAGTGGGAGGGAGGAAATGCAAAATTAGTGGTGGTTCTTGGGGCATGGCAAAAATGTGCTTGTGTGCTTAAATTACCGCTGCTTTTGTTTTCACTTAATAATCACGAGAAGCAACATATTTGATACCAATTACTTTTGGAGCATTGGTTCCAGGACTCTGTTAGTGGAACATTTACATAGAATTTACATTGGGCCAAATCAAAAGCCCCTTTACTGGGTGTTCCCTGGTTTCAATCAGCTACTGCACTGAGTAGAAAGCAAGCAGGAACTTTCTGTGGAGAGATAATGTCTGAGTAAGGGACTTGCAATTTACTGCAGAGGTTTTAGTATATATATATTTCATACATAATATAGACAAGCATTTTCAGGTGATCCAGAAATCCCATGATCTCACTGCAGTACCAATGGCAGTAATATCAGTTGTTATGTGTTGGTTTTTAAGGCAGTCTTCAGAATGGTATACATCTAGCTTGGTAACTAGGTGGAACACATATTATGGCTCTAACATATCATATGTATGTGTTGTATCTTATACTTCCTCCACTTTTTGGCATGTTCATGAGGCAGCTGCCACATAGACCTTACAGAACCAGTGACAAAGAGCTGTAACGATGACTTCATGCTGTCCAAAGATTTCCAGGTTTTAAGGGAAATATTCTCCTGCTTTATCAGTGACATAGCCCCAGTGATTAAAGTTCATCCCCTTTACTTATATTCAGACACAGCTGCTTTGTTACTCTGCTTCTGCTGGGAACTTACTCCACAGTTAATGCTTGTGAATGACTCCATTGACTGTTTGTGCTAGACTGGGGTCAGGAAGAAACTCTTTCCTTTGTGCCAAAATGTGTTTAGTTAGGTCCACTAAAGGTGTTGTACACCTTTCTTTGGAGACTGTACACTAAACACTATGGACCAGATCTGGTGTGAGAAATCCCCCAGGATACCTCCATTAGACTAGTAGTCACCTCCCCACCAGCAATTACCTTGCTCCAATTTATTGTTCACTGATTCCAACAGAGCAAATATTTTATCCCAGGGAAGCAGACAGGGTCCAGTCTGCTCCTTCATCCCCCTCACAGCAGTAGAGAAAAAGTAAGGCTGCAAAATGCCCCTGAGCAGAGAGAGCTTGAAGAAGAAAATTAAAAGACACTTACAGTTATAAACCTTGACAGGTGAAAATGTTTGCTGTTGGAGGGGGATGCTAAAATGCCAAGTCAATGCCACGCACACCAGATACCATGACAAAAGAGAGACAAGTGCAGGACATGAACTGTAGGGATTTCACAACAGAAGAGACCTCTGGCTCCACAGGTTGTGATCTATGTACCTTTGCTATGAGACATTTCATCTGGGAGTCAGATCTATCCAGTACTGGATTAACCTCTCGTTCCACAGCTTGACCTGTCATCCAGAGTGCTACGGAGATGGGCACTCAGAAATGCATATTTGGAGAACACATTAGACTGAGATAGATGTATTTAACATAAGCACTGTGAAATGCATCACACTGCTCACAGCTGTAGTGGTCAGCACAACTTCAGCCTGTTCTCTGTAAAACAAAACCCTACCACCTAAATAAATATTGTATTTTCATCAAGGTTGAGCAAGAGTGATTATTTTCTTCTGACACTGTTGCTACTGCTTTGATAAGAAACATCCATATTTGTACCTTTTTCTAGACACATCAGTAGGACAGCCTTTGTGATACACTTTGCCAAAAAAAAAACACATTAGCTGCAGTCAGAGCCACTGGTTCCCACTTAAACATCTACTACGCATAACATAGTACAGAATTCTGGAAAAGGGATTGCCTGTGAGGTGTTTAAAGCCATCTTTGTTTGCTACGTAAAGCACATAAGAAAGACATCCCACAGGGTAACCATTTAGACTGCTTCTGTGTTGCACCTGCAGGCCCCAAGTCTAACTCTGCTCTGGCAAAGGTACAAAAATAATTTGGGTATTTCCATCCTCATCTACTCACACTTTCAGAAAAAGAAAGTATAGAAAGCATTCAAGGATGCCGTGCATTTTTGTGATAACTACAGAAGACAATAGTGCTGATTTTAAACTACAAAACACTTCACGCTCCTTAAACTCACAAAGACAGCTCTAGTCTACAAAAAAGCAGAGTATAATTTCCACAGATGCAACAACACACCACCGGTAAGCTGAAAGACTCTGGTGACCTCCTTGTGTTACCTAAAAGAACAAGATTGGACTTCATCTTTACAGAGTAAGATTAGACCGAGTGGTACCCCACACAGCAACCTCCAGAGAAATGTTTTGATGCTTTATGTCAAAGTCTGTGAGTTATTTTACTTCAGAGTCTGAGTTGAGGGAGAGGACTGGACATAGCTGCCCTCCCGTCCATAACATGTGCTCTCTGTATTCTGCGTTCTTCCTTTGGTCCCAGTAGGCCTCCTATTCCCACTAAAATCAAATCACACAATCCTCTTGGCAAGCCTCACAGAAATCCAGAAGCAAAATATTAATTTTCTGAATCAGAATCAATACACAGCACAATCATTTTCAATGAATTATTTATCATAAAATAGAATATGCTCTTAAACCCCTTGGTCCCTGTGTCTCCCTTTCCCTGATCTCCTGGAACAAGCTCCTGCAGTATAGCAAATCTCTAGATAAGATTAAACAATGCAGTGTTTGCCTACTCTGCAAATGGCAACTAATTGCACCTAACCTACCACAATTCCATACATCCGCAATTCTACTCAGTGGAGTGAAAATGAGCAAGTAATTGTCACATTGCCTTTCAGCAGTAGTATTACATCCCCAGATGACATGGAGAGACTAATGCTAGGGAACACTGAAGGACAGAAGGCCTTGCTTTCAGCCACCACAAACACTTTTGGGACAATATGGAAGCTTTACAGTGTAAGGGATTATTTTATTACTATTAACTTCTTTGAAAGAATTTGTAATTAGAGAGCTTCTTACTACTATTTTGGTAAAGATCCATTACCCACACAGTATTGGGAAAAATGAAATGAATGCTCACTAATATAAAACCAATCAAAGAAAATAGGAACAGAAAACTACGCAGATCAGGGAAAGCGCTCACTGAGCTAGTGCAACCAGATGGCTTTTTTTTTCCAGTGTCTGGGGCAAGTCGAGGTTCAATATTTTCCTTCCTAGAAGAGAAGTTATTTTCATGCAAAGGCTCTTCTAGCTCTAATTCAAAACTGAGAATTTTATTTATATCTCAAATCCATCCACCTGGCCAGGCTACAGTAGTTCTCTCTAATGGCACACCAATGATTTGTCGGGTGGCTGTTCACAACGCTGAAACCGTTTAGGATACATGCTAATTGCTTCATTTATGTGTTCCTATGTACAAGTGAGCACAGCTATACCAAAGGAATGTCTCTATTTTTTAGTCCTCTTTTTCTCATTGTTCCTCATAAACATTAAAAACCACGAACAAGCTTGTAAGAATGGTTTCAGGCATGAGGAACAGGTGGTGGTAATGTCAGTTAAGTACTCCTGCAGGGGGAAGACTGGAAGCTTGCTGTAAATTATGGGGGCATTTCTGCAACAGAAAAATTTGCTTTTCACTGATGAAGCTGGAAGCAGTCTTTGATGACAAACCCACTGGGGAGCTTCAAATCATATCACATCACTAAGTTTCCTTTCTCCATTTGTCTTGGAAAAACATTATTGCAAGCGTAAGTGCTTGCACATAGCACTAACAAGATGATCTAGAAAGAGTACATACATTTCTGCTTCATCACAAATTCCAACTGAAGAGTCCCACACTCTGACATTTATTCAGGCCAAATTTCCCATATATTTATAGTGAAGCAACCTCACTTGCAAACACCCCACTGAATGTAGGAAGCTAAGAAATGAATTTGGAAATTTGGAAAAACACTTAATGATCAGTAGGATAATGACCTCATCATATGCATCAAAACGTCACAAACATATCTCTGTAGGATTCAATGCAGGGAGGAAAAGAGGAACGGTTGCGTAAATCCTTGTAGAATCAGGCATACAATTTCTAAATCAAAGCACCAAAGTCTTTTACTCATCTGCAATATTAGTTCCTTGTGCTGTAGCACTTGGAGAATGTCTTCTCTATAAGAGATAGTCCCCACAGAGGAGACCCAAGGTGGATAGAATACTACCTGACAGGTCAGTGAGCAGAAAATGTTTCCCCTTGATGAATTGTTCTGGGACAGTAACATCCCTATGCTCCAGTAATGTTTTGAGAGAAAAATGGAAATCACAGGCAAACAGAAATCAGCTTCTCTTTCACTTTTTCTATCCACCTGAAAGGCTGCAGGGCAGGGAACCACTGCTTTAGTGATTTCTTCAGAAGAAAATTGTTTCTTTATCTCCAAATACTCCTAGTATACCTCAGGTCCCAATAGGCAAAACTCAGTCATAAGGAGAGTCCATTCTGTAGATATAAATCCAAAACAACCTCCACCAACCTGACTCCCAAAGGAGAACTCTCTGAAGAGCGCAGTCACTGACCTTTGTGCCCGGTCCGTTATCTCTTCCTCCAGATCTAGGAGCAGGGCTGCCTGAGCCATCACCTTCTTGCTGCAGGGCAAGGATTTGAGGTGCAGAATGAGCAAAGCAAGGCAAAACTTGCTTCCCATCTCCTCCAACTCTTGAGTCCCCAGCTGCAGGCCCTGATGGAGAAAAGTAGGAAGTTTCATTACTGAGTGTGAAATTCATAGGTGTTGGGAGAGAGTCAGGCTTGTTTTGCAGGACAACTCTTAGCATTCTTCCTTCCATTCTGAATGAGGGGTTTGTTCACTTTTGGTATATGTGGAAATTTCCCCTAGAGTAATTCATAAATTCAATGACAGCATTTGTTCTGCAGGAACTATTCTAAAATAGCCTCTATTTTACAACTGGGGAAACAGAGGCAAATAGTTTAATTGTTTTGGCTACATTTGCAGAAGTCATCATTGTAAAAATTAGACTCATACCCAAAGGAGGATCTGACTAAATACAGTTTTACAAACCATTAGGTTTCATTTTTTCTTTCTCTCTGTAGAAGCGTCATCTCCCTAAGCAATGGGAAACAAATAGGTTTTATGACTGTAAATACTGGGCAGTGGCAGAGATGGAAAAGGAAACTGGGAAGGGAAGAGAGAGGAAAGATCTTTAACATGTTATGAATTGGTTTTTAAGAAAATCAATTGCAAAGTAATTGCAAAATAACAAACACCTCTGAGGAATTTCTGAGTCTATTAAAAGCTTATGTCTCTGTAGCAGAGGCAGCAGGCAAAGAGATGCACAAACACGGTTTGGATTACCAACATCACCTTTCCAAGAGGACTCCCCCAAGCTGTGGATCCTCACTTGGAAGAACCCTGACTATGCGCAGTCTGTGCATGTTTTGTCACTAACTAAAAAAATGAAGATCTAACAAAAAAATAATACGTCAAAGGCCTGCATAGGAGCAATCCAGCATAATTGCTGGTAGTTTCATGCAAGCAGTGAGGTGGCAAGAAACCAAAAAAAAAAAAAAAAACAAAGCAGAAACACAAAAGAGTCGCTGAAAAACAAACCCTGAAGAACTGCAAAATCCCTCATCTTTGGCATTTAGCGATCACATCACGTGTTACTCCTTAATGCTATCACATCAGGGGTTGAATCAATTGCTGAACAATTGCTGCCTCTGTCAGTATCAGCCCTGTGTGCTTTTGCAGCACAAACCATCTCTGCAGCCAACCTTCTGACAAGAACTCCAATTCCATTCCCAAGACTGTTTCCTTAGCAACTGTCATAAGTCCACACACACAGTCCTGGCAACAGCCACAAGCACAATGTGCACTCCATACCAGTATGGCACAGTACTTGACTCTCCATTAGATATTTGTTAGTGGACATCTTCGGGGTAACAGAGCAAATATATGTTCCAGTAACCTATTACAGGAGGATCAGCTCTGATCCCACATTTGTTTGTAGGTTTATTTGGTTTTGCTTTTTAATTTTTTTTTGTTTGTTTCTTGTGTAGCATAGTTGCATTTGTAACCTTCTCTTGGATCCTTGGGTCTGAGCAGCTCTACAGAGATAGAATTTCTGAGCCAACAGCATGCAGATGGATGAAAGAAAGATGAGATTTCTCACATGAACATCTACAGCTGTCTTGTAATGCTTGTTTTGTACATGTTTGTCAGAGGCCACAAACTACTTTACATCGTGAAAGCCATTACTTAGCTATTCAACTCTAGCAGGTTCAGCATGTGGAAACATCACTGAGCATTACAGAAACCATATCTGATAACAAATACATTTTCCAGTAGTATCCACATTGAAATTCTATTTCCTTTCTGAAAGCCTATGAGAAAATATGAATATGCAATTATAATGAAGAACATGAACAAAATAATGCATTAAACTGAGCTCAAACATATACTAAGTGGTTGGACAACTAAATAAGCAGAGGACCTCCTAGAAGAGCACACAAACAATCAAAGAAAACACAGCCTAAGTGCCAGACAAGGTTGAAGGACTCTGGAGAACTGATTTCTGCTCTCAGAAAAGTCTCTTAAACATTTTTAAAACAGTCAGCAAATCTCTGACACGATTTCTTCTCCCATCCTAATCACCCAGATTGCAAGCTTTGCCAAGTAAGAGCCAGGTACAATGAACTACAGTAATTATTAATAATGGTAAGAAAACAAATAGACTTATAGGAACCAATGGTCATTAATGCAAAACAATCAGAGTGCACAGCAGCTCCACAGATTTCTAAATGTATTATTACTTTACTTTAAAAGATACTTCAGTGTGGCAGAGTTACAATCAGCAGGCAGAAGTGGTGACGTTTCTGAGCAAAAAAAATGTCACTTCCACAGCAGAAGAGTTATTCTCTCAGGGCAAAAAATAAAAAGAACATCTCGTGGCTTTCCCTGGGGTGCATCTCAGGGTCCTGCTTCCAAGATCAAGGCAACACATTAAATACCTATCAATCCAGGAGATGCGAATAGTGACTGTGCTAAAACTCAGCCTGTGGGTTTATGATTCCCTGGGGTTTTATTCAAGATATGAAGAGGCCTTAAGAAACTATGAACAGAGAAATAATAATAATAAAACTATAATATACCTGAGAAGCCTCAGACAGTAACTGCTCTCGCACTGAAGTTAGCTGCTGTACAATGGACCCATATTGCTTTGATAGCAGACAGCTCAGGAATAACAGCTGGAAACCTCAGCCAGAAGATTACTAGTCAACACATTTTGTTCACTTCAAACACAGATAGAATTTTATTTTTTAATTCAGCTAATTCAAATAATTCCCCCTTCCTTCTCAGTTCTCAGCAGAGGGTGGAGCTGGAGGTGCATAGTGTGACTGTCATTAAACTGAAGATGCTGACAGAACTGACGTATCAAACTAATGTTATTGATGACATCTGCCAGCAGTACCAGGAGCTGCTGTACTGGTTAGGATGCAGCTCTGATTGCATTGCTTGAAAATGAAGCCTGATCTCCAGGCGTTTCCCTTGTAGCTCTGCAACACACACAGAGCTGTAAAGATTTTAAGATTGTGCTCACAACTCAGGGTTGTGAAAATATTCCACAAGGGATTAAGAAAGAGAAGTGGTGAATTTGGTTTGGTTAAGACGCTGATAGGAAGCACACCTCCATGGCAGTGAAGCTGTGCTGCTTCTACACACAGCGACAATATATAATCCATTTACCGCTGCCATACAAGAGGAAATTGCTCTGCCTGACAACAGACCCTCTGCCGCGTCCTGGATTCTCAGTGACCCTGTCTTTCTCTCTAGCATGATGCTTTATAGCTCTGTCCTCCTTTGGACACATCTACATGAGTAGTGGAGTGCAGTGTAGTCTTTCAACCCAGCAAAATCTAAGCAAATTCTGAAGCAGAAAACTCTGCACCAGACAAGATCATCAGTCTTAATTAGTTTAGGCTCAGAGATATGCTAACAAAGCTATTCAACTTTGATGATCAGCTCATATCTTTGCACAGATTCTGCTCTCTGTTACATGAAAGCACCAGCCTAGATCAGCATCAGCTTGATACATCACGCTCTGCTGCACAATGCAAACATGTCCACTGGTCCCATGGGCCCTCTCATGCAGTCTTTTGAAGGCATAACATTAAAGGATAACAGGTTAATTGTTTCCTGGTTATTATAGAGAATAACGGAGCTAGACTTTTTTTTGGTGATCTCTTTTCATTTTTTCATACCACAGCAGATAGTATGGCAGGAGATGACACCTGATAACAGTCTAACATTTGGATATATTTGAATATGTTTTTATGGGAAGAAACATTCCAGAGGCACTCAATGTGGCAAATCAGATGCATGAAATGGACACAGTCTATTAGCTCTTGGTCTAGTTAGGTCGACACATTTCTTCCCTTTTCTGCCAAAATTGTTTTTAGCATAATGGCTAGGGCAGTAAGGTGTTCACCTGCATCTCCTAATTGACACTGTGTCCCAGTAAGAGGAAAACAGGAAGGAGGAGAGGAAAAAGAAAAAAAAAAAAAAAAAAGCACTATTCTTTAACTCATCATTTGGACAAGATATTGGCAATACAAATGTTCCTATTTTCCTAACCAAAGTTGATGAAATCATATTGGAAAAACAGTTCATTCATATTCAGCACTGAACATGCATCAAATATATATCCACAACTAAATGCGTCCAATGTCTCTAAACGTGCCCTAAAAATGTTTCACAGGCTAAAAGACAATGTAATGGAAAAACTTTATTATTCATTACTCATACGCTTTAAACAATCCCACAGCCAAAGGCAGCAATAGTTTCATAACACAGATATTGTTGAAGAAGGTGGAAGGACTCCAAAAGTTAAATTAGAAATTTCTCTCTCCACAATGGTAACTAGAGCTGCAGTAAAACTAGAGTTGAAAGCTATTAATAAACACAAGTAGACAAAAGATTCCAGAGTTATCAATCTTGCACTCAGAGAACAGAGATCTTTGGCATGCAACATGGTCATCTCTCCCACTTTTCGTCACAGTTCAGCCCTCAGGGCAATAGTTTTTCCCTGCAAACTCACTTCCAGTCAATACATACACACACATATGCAGAGTATTCTCTGCATCTCAATAGCTTTACACATGCACAATAGTTATGCCCTAAGGCTGAGTATAAATAAATTGACAGTCTGGTTTCCCACTAATTCCATCAGTGAGCTCTCCATCAGAATACTAATACAAACTATTTTGAGGTTGTAGAGGATAAGCCTGGCAGCCGAATGAAACATTTGGTGCCTGGTGCCTGCAGACTAAATTTTAGCCTGGGCTAGCCCTGAAAGATACTGTCCTTTAAACCCCTGTGAAAGAAAATATGCAGATACACATGGGGGAATCATCTATTTAGACAACTAGGACAGTAGGGAATAAGCCAGCTTTTCTCATGCCCCAGGGATCCCTAAGCAGCAGGTATAGCATTGCAAAACAGACAGAGATGAGGGGATGGAAATTTGGGCCAAAAGATTTCAAGGGGATTAAGCAAGCAGAAAAGGCTGAAGATGCAAGAAAGAAATTGGACAGCAGGAATTTCTAGAAAGATGAGAAGAGTTGGAGTTAAAGACAGAAGATAAAAGGACTGGAGAGATAAAAGGATGAGAAAGAAGGAGGGGTTGAGGAGGTCAGTGGATGCTGATACAGAGGAATGATAACAAGAGGAAAACTAATGGAAATCTCAGTCCCCATCTCACCCTTGGAGAGGCATGCCTCACTCTGAATGTCTGTCCTCATTATGCTCAGTACTTTGGCCACATGGTGAGGAAACAAGGCCTAGCTTGCCTTGAGTCCTCTCTCAAAACTTTTGCTGAACTTGGCTGGTGCTCTGCCTCAGCTGGGACTAAGCAAACTTCTTTGTGCACCCAAGAATGGGTTACTGTTTTAATCATTCAAACAGACTCTTTTCCTGGCTAAGGATGTTACAAGCAACATTGCTCAAGGGATGGAGAGAAGCAGATTAGAGTGGAGAAAGAGGCCTGAAAGACCTGCTTATAAGAGAATTGGGGATTTAGCAAACAGAAAAACTTGTGGTCAAGTCCTAATTATTTAGATAGAACAGAAAACCATCCAGGGTGATCACAGGGGTGGGTCTATATTCCCACCACCCTCCCTCAAAGATTGTGCTCTTACAAAGAGTGGCAGTAGTTGGGCAGGGAATGTTTCCATGCCTGTTCAACGTTGTCATACCTGTTCTGCATTGCTGTGTGAGACTGAAGGCACTAGAACGCCCAGTTTTGTCAGGCTGTCTCTTGAGCAGCACTAGAACCAATTATACTTTTACAGAACTGTGAAGGGTGACCACATCAGGAATAAAAGATGGACAAAAGAGAAAGCAAAAAGAAGATATTTGTATATACGTAGAAAAATCATATAGGAAAACATTATCCCTTGCAGAGCTCTTGTTTTCCAATAAAGTTGAGTAGTACGCATTGGTTTTCTGTCTCATCCATTACCATGTGACATGCTAGGGAACTATTTTTAGGCTCTGGATGGACCTGGACCTAGCATTAACAGATTATCCTTCTCTGCAGACACTGAGCAATCTTTCACCTCTACCCATAATGCCTTCTCAAACATAACCAAACAGGCTGAGTAAATGGTATGCTAGGGCAGAACTGAGCACTTTGTAGGAGTCTGCACTGTTCTGCGGTGTCTGGGTCAGGAGTGTCTGAAGTTCTGATCTGAAGACTGCAGACTCTTCTAGGGAAAAGCTTGCCAATTCAAATGGTTATCTGTACATTGTTTATGCATGTCTCACGTTACTGACCAGCCAGTAATGCACTTGGAGGGAGTGAGGGAAGATGTGGAAGCAAAGGTCCAAACAGTTTTTGCTAGTAGAGAAGAAAAGCAGTAGGCATTGCCAATGTGTTTTGTTGCTGTTGTTGTTGTTTGTTTTTTAATTAGGAAAGAAAGAGGGAAAAAAAAAACAACAACAGAAACAAGACTAATTCCTAAAAGAAAACAAATACTGTTCCAGGATACTTAACTCTCCTTTTTGGCAGACAAAGAATAGAAATGAGGAAACCATTGAAGGTCATATGGTGATTCTGGGGCAGCGTGAGAAAAGAAAGCTACCTAACACGGTTAACAATCAAGAGCTTTATTCCAGAAAATAACTGTCTTCACCATGGGTCCCAGTGTTTGCAACATGTTAACCAGCATTACTCTATCTGGCAGTATTTTGAAAATTCATCTGTAATCTATCCATGACTTTCTCTCACATAAATACCTCCCCCTGCTATGTGAACTCTGTGGAACCTGGACCAAGTCACAGACAGGTTATAGCCTGAGGTAGCTGATGATTAAATGAGAGGTGGAGCTCTAAGTACATCTGAGAATCTGTGTCAAATGAATTAGCTCATAAAAGCAGTATGGGAAAGCAAGACACTGAATTTTTGCAAGTCCTAAATTGGCAGTTTAATCCCTGGATCACTTCTCTCTCTACTTCCACTTGTCTGCCTGTATAAATAACTTCAGCATACAGAAAAGTGACCAGACTCTTGGCCCACCCAAGCATTTTCAGATATGAGTTTTTCCCATTTGGCCATATTCCACCACGTGAGTAAAATAATTTCCTAATCCTGGCTGGTGATCACTACATGCCTTGGAACAAAAGGATTTATGATGTTTATTTTATTCTGGCTAACGTAAATGCAGATGCTATTCATAAAGTGTCTAACCTGTTTTAAAAATTCTTAATATGGTATTTGTCTCCATAATGCCATCCACTATCAGGCTCTCCAGGTTAATTATGTGTTATACAAAGACGTAATTGTTGCATCTTGACTTCATGAAATGCCCTCCATATTCTTTTATACTATGCAACACTTTGTTACTTTTCTGTGTGGCTTTAAAGTAGAGTAAGTATTTAAAGTGACAATACTGGGAAATTCCAAAGTAGTTTTTATTTTGAAATTCACTATGTTATAACAAACTTTAAAGTCTTTCCCTCTGACCATGATAGAATACATGCTATTCTTTCTACCCCAGAGATGATGGAAATATGTATTGACCAAAATGACCCAGCAAAGACAAGTGTGCTTTTCTTCTCCACCCAAAATGAGACCCCAGGATTGATCACAGTACCACTTTTGCACCAACGTAAGGATTAAGGCACTAGAGTACATTTAGCAAGAAGCCAGCACAGCATGACCCAGACATCACAGCATGCTCCGGTCTGATAATCCAGTCTGATAACTGCCTGCCCCACATGGTCTCTGGTGCTCTGTTCCCATGCTAGCGCATTACAGACACAAGCAGACAAGCAAAGCTGCACGTTGGCCTGGCAGCAATGTTATATGGAGTCGAATCTAATGGAATGGCAAGTCTGCTTCCTGCTATGATGCCACCAAATATTCACACCGCTGTGAAGCCTATCGCCAGCACAGTGCTGAGTGTTACTGCTGAGCTCTCTGCAGTCCTTCCTTTTCTCTCTCAATAGCTCAAGTATCACTAACGCTTTCCCACATTGAAGCTGCCTTCCAGGCCACTAAGCACTTTCATGTGCTCTCTCCAGCCCCACTTTCATTATTCCTTTGTCTCTTATGAAGGAAATGACCCATAACAAACACAGTAGTCCGAAGGAGGCACTACCATTCATGTCTACAGTGATATTATAGCATCTTCCAAATCTACCTTTCTTTGCATATGCAGGCATCTTATTCACTTCTTTTTTCTTTATTGCGGCTGCTGCGCGCAGCACAGACATCTTTACCAAGCTGTCTTTGTAATAGCTACTTATGCTTTCCTGAATGGTTAGAGCTAATTCAGAGCCCAACCATGTGTCTGAATGCTTTAAACCGTTCCTTCAAACATGTTTTACCCTGCTGCCGTCTGTGTTTCATCTTCTGTTCCAGGATCTACAATCTTTTGGTCCTCCTTCCTACTCTATAATTCACAGCAGCTGCAAATAGTAAATCTTATTTTACTATTCTCCTCATCTTTCAGTCATTAAAAAAATAAATGTAGACCACCTCATAGAATGGTAGCTGGAGTCACCTTATTATCAACTTCTTCCCACACCAAGGATGCATCATATACCTCACCTATTTTTCCAGACTTTTAAGCAGGTTTTGACTATACAAATGACCCTTTTATGTCTTACTCCAAAACTGCAAAGTTTTCTTTACACCTTTTCTGCAGGAAGCTCTCTTATTAGTTCTGACTCATCTGGGATGTCTGTCAATCCAGTCTGCACAAACATGAGTCCTGACAAATGTGAAACTTTATATACTGTTTCTCTTTCATCCTCCAATCCCCGTAGATTGCTTAAAAAAAAAAAAAAAAAATCCACCATGTCATCAAGACACAACTCAGTCACAGTGTTTCCCTGTCCTCGTGTTATTCCAGTTCTTGTGGTTGTTTTTTTTGGTCATTTTCAGCCTCTGGAGTAAGTTTTAAAACATAACAAATCATAATTAGTACCTGGTTAAATACGTTTTAGATGTCTGCCAGCTAGTCTGCTGGCCATTTTTAATGACTTCTCTCTTAGCAGTGCAAACCTTTTGTTCCCTTACAACTCTTACAGTAAAAAAACCCGAGCTTTACCTGACTCTGTGAGTTGTAACGTTGGCTGAATATAAGATAACACCAACAGACAACATGCAAGCATTATCTACTTGCATAAAACAGCCACCATAGTCCCATAGCATTCTGCTCTGTTCCTGTTCTGGTTGCCTACCAGCTCTGCCAATGCACTTGTGGCCCCAGGACAGCACAAATAGCTCCAGAATGCATCCAAATCTCAGCCTACACAATTTCTTATTATTCTAGTCTTGAGGGTCCCCTATTTTATTCCAGAGCCTTTTGATTATGCCTCGAAGCACTCTTCTTTTTTCCAGACCTAAATCTGTTCTGCACAAAATCACTCATTTCCTCCAAGTACTGCCTCCAATGGCACAAGAACAAAGCTTCTACCTGAGGGCAGTTCCCCTGCCTGGACCACATCACATGCCAGCTTCTACACGAAATCACCATATGCTCATGTACACAGATCAGCCTGAGACCTTCTGTATGTTGGTATCCTTAAAAACTCACTTTAAGTATGCCTTTGGTTCTGTACATAGCTCTGTGCCTTCCTCTCCCATTTCTCTAACCTCTCATATATTCTCTCATATATTGTATGTCCATTCCCTCACGCTGAGACTTTTTTCCTAAATTATAAATGACTTCCAGTGTTAATTTTCCATCATTCTGAAAAACACTAAGTCTCTTTGGTCATCCTTCAGCAAAACAGCAAAGCTGGTCTCCCCACCTAACACTCCCTACAACTTGAGGATCAGTGATGGTAAGGAACTATGATTCTAGAGTTTATTGTATTAGCACTTCTGAAACAACAAAGGAGTCATTGATTTTTCCAAGCCAAAGGTACATAGGAAAGCACAAAAAGCATCTATGTCCAGTTCAGATCAGAAAGAAAAGAAACACTGCTTGGTGAGGTCTTACCCCAGCCTGGTAACTGCTCCTTTTGAAGTTAAAGGATGGGAGTACAAATAAGGGGCTTGTTGCCTGTTTTCTTACAGATGTCAGCATAATCATTCTGACACAGGACCCTTCTTACTGCTTGTTATATTTAATAGAAGAATGAGCACAAACAGTGAAAGTCTGACCATCTTTTTTTTCTCTTTTTCTTTTGAACGCTCTGTCCTAGCCACCTAGATGTAGCTGATAACACTGAAGGTATTTCTGGCTGCAGAATCATCTGTGCTCTGATTTAATATAAATTCACGTAACAAGTGTATAATGTAATAAAGCCATATAAAGAGTTAAAGAATATGTGAGAAAGTTACCTCAAAGACAGAATTTACCAAAAGGCCTAAGAAGCAAGATGGATCTTTTTACTGGAAGGCTGGGTTAGGAGGGACATCCTGTAAAGAGTCCTGGAAACACAGGCTGCACAGCCAGAAGTCAGACTCCAAGAAAGCTCTTTTAGGTGAAACAGTTGCCATCAGCTGCTAACTAGGGTGTGTAGGTGGGCAGAGTCCAAAACCTCATTTTATCACCAGCCTATGTATCCAGTGGTACAAGTAAACTGATGGCTGATATTTTTACCATCCGTTTGGCTAGAAATATGATTATTAAGAGAAAAAACAAACAAACAAAAATGGAGATCAAAACTGAAGATTCTACTTTATTACAGGAGCTGTGAACCCACGGTGATCACCCACAAGGAACTTACCAGCAGCGTGAACGCAAGCTTAGACATTTGGACTTATTTATCAAGGATGAGTCAGACACAAACTTCTGCAAACCACCTATAAGCTTTTTCTTCTCTATAATCCCACCAGCAAAGGCTCAGTTTAACATCTCCACTTACTGTGCTTTCAGAAAGAAAGAGGAAAAGAAATCAGGTGTTTGAAGGCTGTAAGGAACAGACTGAAGAAAGGGAAACAAGATCAGAGAGACAGAACTAGGGGGAGGGGAAGGCAGCTATCTCTAGCAAGTGGGATAACTGATGTGACTCACACAAAAGTAGATTGTGTTTCCTCTTGTTCTGCAGTGAATATTTCCACTTTGGCTTTTTCAGAGATGGAGACCAGCTGGAAGCAAATGCACAGCAGCTGATTAATGCTTCACCTCCTAGAGCATCAGGTTAAAAGAAAAACAACAACAAAAAAAAACACAACACATAGGCCTTGGGAAAATAAACTACATGTTTCAGAGTTTTTGAAGGCCTACTGACCATTCGCGGTGATGTAGGCAAACCTTTATTAACAGAGAAGATGCTGACTCCAGATTATAGGCTTTCAAGATTTCTCATCTTGCAGCTGTACTACCTGAGAAAATTTGCATAAGAACAAGCCGCCTCTTTCTTAGAGGTTCTTTTTGAACCCACTTTTATGATTTCCGCTAAAAATGATAATCCTCTGTTTGTGACATTGCAATCATTTCTACTACAATCAAGTGTTCTGTCCAGAGAGAGGATTACTGTCTCAGATTGGGAAAGTATACAAACTTTAGAAAGAACAAAGCAGCCAGTTTCCAAGCAAATGACCTTGGTAATAGAGTACAAAAGAAGAGAAAAATATAAAAACAGTACATGTGATCAGATCTGTCACTTCCAAGAGGCATCTGATGCTCTTCAAGTTCATAACAGCTTATTTCCTACGTATGTTTGTACAACAGAGTTGGAAAAACTGGCAACAGACATCTATCTTTACTGTGCCAACCCAACATATATTCAGATTTTTCCTTAGACAAATCATCGATGTTTTAAAAGTAAACATCGGAGACAAGCATACAGAAAACCTAGTACAGTGCACAACTCCATGCTCTTTGCACTGTCCTGTGAGGAGGAGCATCACTTCACATGGTGCTGAATGTCAAACAACTGTTTTAAACCATTGCCTCTGGCAGCTGCTCTGAAATCCAAAGAACAAACAGTTAAGAAAAAATAAAAAAGTCTTTTTTTTCCCCCCAAGAAGATAATTTAGCATGACTTTCCACAAAGCAATTTGCATGGGATTACCCACAATACACTGCGTTATGGTAATACACTTCAATCTCTGATGCATATTAGACTGACAGTGTTAAAAATCTGTCAAAGGAAAAATATATGATACAGGAAAATGATGATGTAAGACAGGACAGTAAACACTCTGCACTTGTGTAATCTGCCAAAATTCACTCTAAAATTGGCCTGGGAAAGAGAATGAGAGTATTCTGCACTCGGAACAGCTTTAGGGAACATTCCCAACTCAAGCAGAAAACAATACCTGACTGAGACACGGATGTAATCACAGAGGAATGGAAAACACAACAAATCAGAATGAAGAGCTGAATAGGAAACAAGGAGAGATTTTCTTCATTTCTTTGATTTCCCACTGGGTAGCAACCTGGAGGGAATCTTTCCTCTGGTTTATCCAAAGAAGGTTCAGAACACTGCGCTTCACCACACACATTCACTCAATCTACTTTCTGCTCCTCTCTAAGCCCTGCTGCATCTTCCTCTGATGCTGCTGGTGATCCCTAATAGACCCAGGACAGTCTCTGTGTTCAAAAGTGGTTGTCCCAAAACAATGAGCCCAGAGCTATATCAGTCACAGAATCCAAACTACTAGCATCTCCTTCCCTCAGTCATGGTTGGTTACTCAGCCTTCAACAGACTTCACCCAGGGAACAAAGATTCTAAGATTTTCTTGCACTGACCTTGCACTTCCTTATATAAAAAAAGCTGAGGGAAAATATTAACAAATGTACTGTGTTTAGTCAATTCCACACACTACGTTCCTAGTAATTCAAGTAATCACATATAACTCTTCAAATCTCTAAGAATCATAGAATGGCTTAGATTAGAAGGGACCTTAAAGATCATCTAGTTCCAACCCCCTGCCATGGGCAGGGCTGCCACCCAGCAAATTAGGCTGCCCAAATCCCCATCCAACCTGGCCTTGAACACCTCCAGGGATGGGGCATCCATAACTTCTCTGGGCAACCTGTTCCAGTGCCTCACCACGCTCAGCCTTCAAATCCATCTCCAATTTAGAGATAAGGATGTGCTGCAGGATCATATCAAAGGCCTTGCAGAAATCCAGGTGGATGACATCAGGTGTCCTTCCTTTGTCCACAAATGTCATCACTCCATAGAACGCCACCAGTGAAGAGTCATTTAACTGCGCAGGGGATTTTTTTGGCAAAGCTCTCACACTAGCAAGGGTGAAGGACACTAAGGGAAACCAGGCATAGGGCTGGTCGAGAGGAGGGGATAGAGAGAAGTAGCATTTTCTACTCTTTATTAGTTCTCTCACAACTAATTCACAGGAAAAGGAAAAAAAAACAAGGAATGAGGCCAAATTATATTTGCTGAAGAGGAGTTATAGAGATTAGTGTAGTAATTAATCAAGACAACCATGTCAGCAAAGGTCTGACCTTTATTCCTGCCCTAGTAACAGCTTTGTCCCTGATGACTTTCGGCTTGCATGCTAAAGCGGTTTAGATACATCCCTCAATTAATCGCAAGATACCCTCTGGGAGATAGGAGAGCAGTGCTGCAAGCTGCAAACAGGGATGCTGAATCAGAGGAGGAGTGACCTAGTCAAGGGCACCTAGTGAAGGGCATCATCAGAGCTGGGGAGGTAGCCCACAGTTCTCTTTACTTCTTACACTTCACCTCTGCTGATAGAAACAAAATTGTTTGAAGCTCTTAATTTTGAGATTCTGCTATACTTTAAGTACTTTTAATAACTTGTGTATTTTTCTGTAAAACAGCAGTACCACATCAAACTCACTCAGACAAGATGACAGGTAGCTGCAGAGAGCAGGAGAGCAGTTAAACTTCTGTTATGCTCTGCTTCTCACTTTTCTGGTGAGATAAAGTCCTTCTCTCAGGCAGATGTGCTGCCCATTCCCATATTCCAGAGAACCTGGAGGCCCTTGCTCAATGTCTTGGGTCACTTGCAGCTCCTTGAGTACCAGCAAGCCTCTGAGCACCACTCTCACTCTGTCAAAGGACCTCAAAGCTCTGCAGGTGCAGCTGGGCAGCTGAAAATAAGGGAGCTCCTTCTATCCTCACACAGCAGAGACAGGCAAGGGTGGAATCTTAACTGTCTCAGAAAGATAGCACACAACTACAGATTTTCAGTCAATAGGAGGACTAAAAAGCCACAAATTCAGGAGAGAGTTGTGATGCTCAAAGATGGCAGCAGATGGGAACAACGTTAGAAGACGTCTGCTTCTATCTGAATAGCTGTTATCACAGCGACTGAGAACCTGAGTCTGGTTTTGCCTCCTAAGAAAAGTAACAAACATATTTACCCATCAAGCTCATCTTTTACAGCAGTCAGAAGGAGAGACTGTCAGTGCTTTATGCCTGTGAATTAGATTCCCTGTCAGGATCTTAGCTGGTCAGAGTGAATAGAAGCCTTAAATTAACATCTTAAGTTACAAAACTCAGATGAACAGCTAACATACTTACTGAGTACGCCCAGCTGGGTCTGAAGTTTTCATATACTTGGCTGAATGAATCCCAAATTTCCTACCCAACACAGACATGGTCTAGTACAAAGTCTGGAATTGATTTTCTAGGGTTTATTTTATCAGCTGTTCCACAGTTCTGATATGGAACAGAGATAGAGACAACCCAGAAATGATATTCAGATGCTGAAATGAATCAGACTTTCAGGGCCCTGAGTGCACTAGGACAAGGAGGCTGTCACCAGGCCTGAGGCCTTCACCCACACCCCTTGCCCATCCCAAGAGCCTCATTTCAGCTCAGGGTTATGTTGTAAATGAGCTTGTCTCCATGCCTGTCTCCAGCTCCAGCTGCATTGGCTCCATGCTTTTACCTGACCACACACCCCACGAGTCTAGGCTCCAACCCACACAACTGACTTCCCAGCTTTACCCTGTCACTATGGACCTGCCAAGTGGTTTCTGGGCTGTCTGACCCTGGTGACCATCACTGGACCTGATCTTCACTTATTGTGTTCTTGCTTTGACCTTGGACCTGCTCCGTTACCATAGACTTGCCTAATGGCTTGGACTCACAGTTGGACCTAAACATTCTTCAGCAGCGTGGTCTGCTTACTTTGCTTGGGGCAGTGAGACTGGGTGTTGGCTGCCAAGCAGAGACATCTGGTATTCCTGTCCTTAACTCTTTTCTCAGAAGAGGCACACATATTATCCTCCCACGCTTCTCAACATAGAGATTACAGCATCCTAAATCACAGCTAGATTTAAGACCAACTTCACTGCACTACCTTACGTTTGCTTGACTTCCTGTCCACAGACAATCAACACATCACCAGTCATCATATTTTAATTTGGTCAAAAAGCTTTCCAGAAAAAATAAACCTTTTAAAATTTAAGTGCCAAGTTCATTTTTGTTAAAGCCAACAGAGCTACCACACACTAGAATCCAGCCACAAAAATAGATTCCCTCTCCTTAGCTATTGTTGGCAAACATTGGTTCTAGTGAGAGAAGCTATTTCTAGAATTTTATTGAAGAGAAGGCTGCAGGGGGACCTTATAGCAGCCTTCCAGTACCTGAAGGGGGCCTCCAGGAAAGCTGGGGAGGGGCTTTTTACAAGGACAGGTAGTGACAGGACAAGGGGTAATGGCTACAAACTGAAAGAGGGTAGATTTAGACTAGATATAAGGAAGAAATTCTTTACTGTGAGGGTGGTGAGACACTGGAACAGGTAGTCCAGAGCAGTTGTGGGTGCCCCCTCCCTGGAAGTACTCAAGGCCAGGCTGGATGGGGCTTTGGGCAACCTGTTCTAGTGGGAGGTGTCCTTGCCCATTGCAAGGGGGTTGGAACAAGATGATCTCTAAGGTCCCTTCCAACCTGAACCATTCTATGATTCTATGATTGTCAAGTCTTCTTTTCAGAGGCTAAAATGAGGAACTGGCTGCTAGTGGAAAAAATGTTAGACATAACTTTCAAGAAACGTCAGTTTCTGTCAAGCTCTTATGCACAGTTGTCTGAGGCCTTTATTATCAGAGGTCACATCTATGAGGGTCAGTGAAAGAAAAAGATACGTACAACAAGTCCTCTGTCTCAGACTGACAATCGACTGCATAGTCTATGTCACAAAATCCCTCTTTCACTTGTGTCTCTTCTTACAGAGAGGAAAATCTCTCATTTCTTAAAATGGCTGCTAAACATGAACATGGTGGAGTTTCCAGCAGGCTTTTGTATACTGTGTTTCTAAGATTCTGGTACCATAACAAATAACATCCATCCATAAATGTGCAATTACAGTTACACGTTCATCAGACACATTGGGGCACGTCTGTACACTTGAAGGTCTGAAAGAACATGCATTGGACTAGTTTCCACGCCGAGATGCATGCATCCACATTCATAGTTACACGGTAGTCTTCCACAGCTCCCAGTCTGCACCCACAAATACTCACTGCACCAAACCATCCCAGCAGCACAAACACTCACCTAATGTGTGATTCAAGAAAGTATACACAGGCAGCTAAATGGGAACACACAGAGATTCATATCTGTTTCTGTCACAAATTGTACATGTGGTCTTCAGACTTTTTTTTAACACCATGCTAATTATCTCTCACATTCAGTGGTATAAACAGCAAAACACAAGAATACAGATCTTGAGCCGTTATAAATGAATTCATTACACTCAGTAATACCTGTCAACCCCCAATAAATACAAAGGGATGGCACAGAATTGTTTTTCTATTTCTGATGCATTTGCTTCAGTGTAACATGGATTTACTCAGCAAAGATTTAGGAAACAACAGAATAAAAATTACTAAATGGAAACATAAAAATTAAGCCTTTTCACACAGAGCCGAGCAGTACAATTATCTAGACTCCTAATGAAAATCTAAAATGACTGGCAAACAATTTGGGAAAAATACACCTTTTTTTTGTACTTCTCTGTCTGTATATGAACTTAGTATAATTGTCAGCAAGTGATAGATTATGCATGTTGCGGTCATGTAGAGACATAAACCTGAGCTGCGATAGTTGTGACTTAGTGATGCAAACTCTGCCCATGCTCCTCCATCCTGCATTCCCTGATGACCTGGTTTTGGACTGGAAAATGCAACAGAACCCAATCTCAGCAGGCTCAGCTCCACCACTTATGACTTTCCCCCTAAAGCCACTTCAAAGCTCCTGTGTTTGGTGTCAGTCTTAAGCAAAGGAGTGGAAATATAATTATTCACCTACTGGAAACAGAAAAATTTGTCTGTGATTGAAAATCTCTTCCCTCTTTTGCTCTGTCCAACTCTGGGCCTCTATTCTGCATCTGAAACCCACTGAGGATTAGGTACAATCACTAAAGACGGGTTTTAATTCCATCCCTACAGACTCTTTTACCAGATCTGTAAAAGCTGTAGGTACAACCATCCACGGAGGAAAATTCATTCATAGGCAAAGCTTGCAGAAGCAGGTTACGAGTCACATGTGGAAGCTTCCTCTCCATGTACTCTGCTGCTGTTTTTTCCTGCAAATAGGGTGCAAATTCTTCACTGTCCTATAGAGTGAGTTCTCTATATATAACAAATAACTGTGCTATATAATTAATAATTGCACACCAAAGTGCAAACGTGCCCTGCAGGAATGAAAGGTTTTATGGGTTTTTCTCCACTTCCACCACCAGCCCCTCTCTCTTAAAGCTGAGCATATATACATAAATGAGATGCATTTTTGGGTTGTGTCAAGACTCTGTAGCACTGATGCAGAAATAATATGGGTAAAATATTTGTTTGTTTTGGGAGGGTTATGGCTGCCTTAAAGAAAAGGTCTTCAACTATCAATTTTACACTTTTAGAAGCATTTCAAGGTTTAAATTCTAGATGAGGAGTTATGAGACCTCACATTCAGTTCAGTTTATCATAGCTGTACACTCAAGTGAAATCAGTGAAACTGACTGAAAAGAGAAGAGTACTTGATGAAGCACCTTGGGGAGTGAAATATCTGTTATTAAATGTACATGAAATAAATCTCTCTTCAAAATTTTACCCTCACTTATTCCAATCAGTCAGAATCTCAAGCGATGCCAACCTGACCTTAAATGAATGCTGTCTGGACTGTACCTACATATTTGGAGCAAGCCTAGAAGTGCCAAGTCCTTCTCATTCTTCGGATGTGTGTGAGCAAGTAATTAGCCAAGTCTGTATCACTATGAAACCAATCTCTCTTTGGGCTGTCCCTTCTTTTGAGAGCTTTTTCACACAGATTCAGAAATCCAAGTTTTTCTCTTCCAGAGAGAATCACAAGAGATCACTCCTAAGGGACATAGAAAATTCTGCTAACATTCCTCCTCCTTTCCAGCAATGAATTCAAAGAAGACATCATTCAATCACCAGTCAACAGCAGACACTAAAATGTTACCCGAATATCCTGAGATCAAATGTCTGCCCAGAAGCAGTGAGTATCAAAAGCATAAAAACAACTCACCATTTATACATTATATTCTGAGATCAACAGGTTGAGGGTACTTAAATAGGACCTGACTTGACTTTCATCTGATGTCTTTTCTGCCTACTGTCAGCAGCCTCTCTAACATCCGCTGTTGGGGCACATTTTGCTTGTCCTGTCGTCCAATGCCACAAAATACAGCCAGTCTGGTTTAATTTCCACAATGCTTGTGCTGAGAAAGACATATCTAAAAATGCTGTGTTCCTTTCAACCTTTTGATAAACACTGGATGAGAAACATTGCAAGGAATACAGCATTTCCCCTTATTCTACAATGCACTAGGTAACACCAACTTAGAGAACCAGCACTGACAGGAATTGCCTGTTTTGTTTTGTTTCCCACCACCTTAGCATCCCTTGTGTCAATATGTGTCGCTGAACTGAACTGCACAGTGTGAGGAGGCTGCCCTACCCTTCTGGTCCAACCTCAGCTAGAAGAGATATGACAGGGCCTCAGAAGACATCCATCTCCTCTGCACATGGTAGCCCACAGGACAGCAAGGCTGTCCTTCAGCAGGCTTCATTGCAATCCTACACACCACACTCCATACCTCTAATTAGTTACAAATGTAAAGGAACTGAAAGACAGATTTCCCACCTAGCTTTGCATTTATTAAAAGGTCACCAAGGAAACGTGATTTTTTCCTGTGAACAGAGATATCAAAAGCTAATGAAACCTGAACTTCATCATTGCTATGTACCTTTTCTTTTCACTATTCATTTAGAAATGAACTCCCTTTCCCCTTCGCAAGCTAATCCAAACTCCCACATGTGCCATGCAAGAATGATTTAGCAGAAAGGCTGAGAGTTATGCATCCCTTCCTCTTCTTCTTTCCACCAGCACCAGCTGGTGAAACAGCGTTACACGACAGAGGAATACTACACAGTCCAATATCATTTTAGTTGCACGTAGCAAAATATAGATCCTCAAGTAGCCACATGTGCTATTACACTCATGCACAAAATACACACATATATCTAAAGAAGTAAATGCTAATGTCAGTTACACACCTGTGTTCTGCCTAAAAACAGAAATAAATGCATACACACACACACATGCTTGTGCACAACTTCTTCCAACACACAAACACATCCTCTAGCATGCGTACAAGCGTGCATCTACAGCATATACAAATCTACTTGAAAAGAACAATTCTGTACATCCCATTACTCACTGGTAGTAACACATCACAACCACTTGCATGCTCGTGTCTCTGCTCAAACACATACCCTTTCCGACCCCCACCACTATGAATGCAAGAAGCCTGGGAATCAATAACCACTTACAGCCCTTCAATCCAACACTGTCAGCTTTGTTCTCCCCTGTTTACAGTGACAGACAAGCAGACTGAAGATAGGGGACACATCAGTATGCAGAGGAGGAGAAGTGGACGCTGTGTCAACATAAGCAACAGACAGATGCTGCTGAATTCAGTAGAGGCTGTTCTTGCCTCCTGCAACCAACCAAGCTGAGCTGCTGCTGTTCCAGAAACCTTCTGCTTATTCCCAGGAAATTGATGCAACCAGACAGAACAAAACGGGGCAACAACCGTGGACCATTTTCCTGAAACTACATAATTGTGCATAGGAAGATTCAGAAAAAAATCCAGTTCTCATCTGTTTCCTAAGTCTGAGCAATGATCTTGTCCACATAAAGATGCACAACATGCTCAGTATAACACCAGAACAACTTGATATCACATCCTGCAGAGAAGGCAGCATGAAACTAAATATACTTCAGACACAGCAGGCTACCTTTAAAATTGTCAAGTTGCTTTGTTGACCTTTTAAAGTGAACGAACATACAAATGTAATGCATCTGAGAGCAGTCAATACTTCTGCCAATGAATTTCAACCAATCTTGCAGCATCTGGAATAATCAAAAAGCCGTCAGTCTGACAGGAGCTCTAATTGTGTACCTTCATCACAGCTCACAGCCTCATCTGACCAACCATCATTCAAACATCCAAAAGCTACTCAGTCTCAGCCTACAACATGGCCTCATTTTTACAGTCCTGAGTTTCTCACTGTATCTACAGTCAGAGATCCCACTTCTGCATTACCAACACGTCCCGTTATGCCAGGCCTGAATCTCTCCTGGGCAGAGATTGGCATTAATATAATTATGGTTGTTTAATAAATGTATGATGTCTGCCAATCTATCTCATTAAATTAACAACAGGAGTGAATTTTCTATTAGTCGTGACAAGGCCCATTTTCAAAGCTGACACTTAATAACACTCCCCAGAACAAATCATACTTCAGGGTTCACAAATTCAAGGATTTGGTATCTGTGAGGGATGACTGAATGTGCAAAACCACACATGCAGTTTTGGCAGTTTGCTGCAGGTATCCAGTCTATGTAATACATCTATCTACAGCTGATGAACCAGGAGAAATTAGAGCCATTTCAGTGCACATGGGGGTTGGCGGAAGTGTGCTTGATTTGGGAAAAACTTCAGCACTTTGACCCCTGGAAGCCCTTCCAATCACCAAACATACTGGCTTGATCAGAAAAGTGACCTTTCTGTCACTCTCTCAGAGCCAGTCCGAGTTGTTTTCAGATTCCATTTACTCCATTCTCCCTCACTGGAAAAGACAAAAAAGGCTGCTCTTGAAAGGTCACCCTGAAAATGGTGTCCAGCTGCCTACTGCAAATTCCCTGTGTGCCATCAGACTGCAAGGAATATAAAATCCATCACAGAGCACATCCATTGCCTTCATCTTTGGTGGAAAGCAGTAACATTGGCTGTGGTGTTGACTTCAGGTGCCTGTTCACCTACGAGCAGGACGTTTGAAGGTTGTGAGCAAGGTACTGTTACTCAAGCGTGTTTATGCTGTGTTACAGAGCTGTCTCCCTTTTCCCCATCATTGCCAACCATCGATGCATGCATGCTCTGGGCCATCACTACATGGTTGTACATCCTTTCCTCCCCAACTCAGACAACAGTCAGATTCAACTCTATTATTTTTCAAGGCTGGGAAAAAGAGTACAAGACTGACTATAAAAAACAGAATTGAAGGTATAATAAAGCAGAATAAGAGAGTGGCAGAGGAAATATCTTCAGAAGTGCAAGATTTCTCCTCCATTGTTTTCACATAGAATTAGCATTTCAAATCAGATAAACTCACTCAACTTTTAATTATCTCACAAGGTAAAATCATGTTATATTTATTCTCCACATGAGAACAAACCTCTCCACTTGCAATCTGCTGGCCAACAGCTTTTAAAGGAACAATTACAAAAATAATACTTTCCACTGAAACACTAACTGCCCTTCTGATCATGTAGCAAAAACAAATGAATACATAGGTATTTAAAATTATAGTTTGTAAAATAAGTCATCTCTACCAGGGATAAGCGACTGCAAAATGGACAAAATTTGAGAGCTTTTTATTCCTGTTGTACTTCGCTCTCAAAGTCATTTGCAAAATCTTCTTCAAACTCGTTAAAAATAACCTTTTTCGTTGTTGTTTTGTATGAATCTCTGATTCAATTTTCTTGTGAAGTTCTCTCATTATTTCCAGCACCCCCAAAGGAAGCTTTCTGCTTTATTACAAAAGCTGAGAAGAGGTGGAACACAATAAGAGATTTGGTTAAGAAAGTTTTGGGGAAAACTATATATATATTTTTAATTTAAACCAAAACTTCTTTATGCAAGTATAACAGGTTTGGGATAACTTTTCTCAAAAAGAGTTCCTCAGGTCTCGAGTTTCTGATCAGACCTCATAAGACAGATAGCTTTTTCAGTTCTTTCTCCTCTATCCTACAATTAAATATGAACTGAAGCAGAGATTTAGAAAGAGGCTGTTGCATCTTAGATACGTACTGTTGCTACTGAGTTAGTAGAATTAATCTCTCTCTGGCTCAGGGACTATCTAATCATTTACAAAAGTGTAAGAACTCTGGCATGAGAAGCATGGACAAGTTCAACAAAGAATCATTCTGTGATATAAGTCTTTGCTTTGAACCAAGTAGACTGGAATCTGAGCTTACTACAGGCCAGAAAAGGGTAATAATCAGAGAATAGTTGTTTATGACAAGGGTCTTTAAAAGGTTGTGTTTTCATTCTATGTAAAATGGGAACATTGCTTGAAAAATCAGAAGAATTCAGAAAAAAACCTGCTCTCCACAACTGTATATTGATGTTTTTACCTCCTGAGGTGAAAAGTGCTAGGGAAGCAGTGATTACGGTAATGATGATGACAACAGAAAATGAGGTAAACTGTCTTTGGAAGTGTGCTAGTCCTGGTAAAACTTTGGTCTCTTTAAATCTGATCCTTAACAGAAAAAAGTTGCTAGGACCAAGTATGCAGTCAATCAACTGGAAGAATTCCCATTTCTGGAGCATATGGAACAAACTGAATAGATGCCGTACAGATGCCAATTCATGGCAGATACGAATGGTCACGAAAAGGAAGGGTGTTTGTTCTGCACCTGGACTGGTGACCTAATAAATCCCACAGCTGGAAGCGGTAAGGGGAAGGATGATCAGCTTTTAGCATCGACTTTATCAAGAACCTCCAGTCTATAACATACCATAATCTTTGGAAAGGCTAACAACCTTATGGGTGAGAGAAGCATCTCTAACAAACAAAAGGTATTACTTTAATAAATACATGTTAGCAATTTTATAAATGCAATATTCCTGTAACAGTGTTGTACAGCTCATTTTCCAGTTGTTGCATCAAATGCTTTCTTACTGTCCTTAGTAGTGACTGCCATGAATATTTAGCCACATTTTTATCTTCCCACATCTATTTCCTACATTACATTGGCTGATATTTTACCCTTTTTGTTTTGTTCACAGTTAATAAACCTATGCTATTATCCCAGAATATCTTTCATCAGCCACGATTAGGTAAATGACCTCTACTGCTGTTTACACATTACGTTCAGAAACGCTAGTAAGCAATTAGTACTAACAAACAAGAAACAAATTAAAATAACCCAAATCTGTCTCACTATAATCAGTCTATCATGTAGATTCTTCATCAGTGTTATGATTTGCTGTCCTCTATACCCTAATTATTGCCTTCTCTTTACTACTAAACCAGGATGGATTTTAACTGAATATGTCCTCAATTCTTGATTAGCGAATTAAGCCTTTTTTGGATATGT
Organism: Penelope pileata; assembly: GCA_013396635.1. Lineage (NCBI taxonomy): Eukaryota > Metazoa > Chordata > Aves > Galliformes > Cracidae > Penelope > Penelope pileata. The sequence continues at coordinate 49,742 of WBMW01001799.1, forward strand.
AACAAAATCTATTTAAAATGACTTGATTTTTATTCATAATACCTCTGTCTTTTTTTTTTTTTTCCCCACTTGTGGTCTGTTTTATTCATATTACTTCCTCAGCTTCGGCAAATCATCCCTTTTATTAAGGAAAAAATATACATGAACACGTGTTAATAGAAATGCTGTTCTCTGCCCATATTAAATGTAATTGGGTCATGATCACTGGTGTCTAGGTAACCACGAACTCCCACACCAAAGATTAATTCATCCTTTCCTACTATAATATTGTCCAAAATGGAGCTACGTTGGACAAAACATCTTCTGTGTCTGAAAATAATCATGTGCCATGTTCAGAATCTGTAATAGTAATTACCAATACCTACACGAAATCTCAGGCATATATCAACCAAATGGAAGTCCATAACTACACATTTATTTTTTTTGAGGTCAGTGCAACTACTAATAAGGTAACTCATCTCATTTAATAGTTTGAATCAGTGGGTTAAGCAGGCTCCTTTGCTAGGCTTTGTCATCATACCTGTAAATAAATAAACCTGAATGATCAGAAAATGAAGAAGTAACAGACAGCCATTCTGTCCTACCCAATCCACATAAACTTATTATCCTTTCCCTCTCAAACAGGATAGACCTGAATCTGGAGATTCTCAAATTCCAGAAATGAACTTTGCCTATCAGGTTTCTGTACAACCAATTACACTCAACTTCATCAACAAGATCCTTCAGCTGATCTTGTCCATTACTCAGATAGCTAAGAGTAGTGCGTAGACATTTGAGAAATTTATTTCTTCTGCAGCTTTTCCCATACTTGTTCAATTTCCTTAACACAAACTATTTAAGTTTGAACTGCACTTATTTTCATAGTGTTCTTTTTTGCTACTTCAGCATTATTTATCTTTTGCTTTGTGGAAGATTAGTTATCTTCCTCTGAAGCACAAGGGTCCCTCAGCCATATGGTCCCCCTGTGACCACTGGAAAGTGACTCAAGCTTCTCCAACCAAATGTCTTCTGCTCCACATCATTTATGCAACTGATGGTTGCATTTCCATCTTTCTTTCCTTCTCTCAATTTCAGCTCTAAAAAGTTCTCTGATAATATCAACAATATTTGTCTTTCCTTTTCAGCAGGAATTTTGAAGCGTCCTATGACACACCATTCCACTTGTTTCTCTGCTCATCCTCCAAACTTGTCTTGTAGGTTATTCTTTTGCTTTAAGAAGAAAGTGCACTGTCACATTATACTTTTGTTTACTCCTCTGTCCACTTTTCCTAAGTGGGACTCACTTATGGTAATTACTTGGTTGAAAATATCTCAACAGTTTCCTGTCTCACTTCAGGAGCCATTAATCAAAGATGTACTTGTAAACCTCTATATGCCAGAAGCTGTCTGCTTTGAGTATCTGAGAGAAAAATACTACAAAACATCAGCACTGAATGTCTCCAAATTCTCCTTCTCCTCTTGGCTACGAGTAATCAATAACTTCTTTTATTTCTACTATCTTCAGCTTCCTCATGTCTGATCTGTCCCCACTTATGGTATGTATACAAATAATTTCTGAATTGTCCCTAATGTCTGCATTTCCATAGTTTGGGTGCTGTGCTGAAATTTCTCATTCCCGATCGTGTATATTCACTTGTAGATATCCCACCATCTGGCATCACATGCATTAAAAGTTTCTTCCTTGGACAAAAATTAGAATATAACACATCCAAGACAGATCACAGCAATTTTTTGTTCATCATCCATATGCAGTATACACTAGAGATTCTTACCTAAAGATAAACCATAAAGCTCCAAAGCTATCCTGGCTAGACACATTAACTTCTCTGCCTCATAGATCATCCAGCACAAGCAACCCCTTACTCTACAAGTTTATCATATTCAGAAGCACATATTTCTGCTCTGTTATCCGGAATTAAAGTGTTTGCGATTCAGTTTGGTTTAATTTACTTTGGAAATGAGTTAAGCCAAATTTAATTAAGGCTACCTTAATTCTGCTTCAGCGTGTTGACATGTGGCTTAATGTGGTTTAGCACAGGACTTTCCACTTGCACCTTTAGCTAATTCAGAGGTACTTACCTGCACAGTCTCATACAAACTATTACAGAATTCAGCCTGCTTTAATTAATTATCAAAAAAGATCGAAAGGTGACTTGGTTGTATTGTGTAAGTATCTTTAAGAGAATAAACTGCAAGTTACTTAAGGTCTCTTTAAACCAGTGGAGAAAAAATAAGAGTGCAGTTGAAAATAGGAGGCAGATGAATTCAAATTAGAATAAGGAAATAATATTTTAACACTTTCTGATCCCTGGAACAAAACACCAGGGAATCAGAAGGATTTCCAATCACATGATGCCCCCAAATCCAGTCTGAATTTTTTTTTTTCCTATAAAAATCTATTTACACAAACACAAGTTATTGGGTTTTGTACAAAGCTGCCTGGGTAAAGCCCAAAAGCAGATATTGTGTAAGAGGTCAAACCACAAGAGCTAATGGTCCCTTCTGGCCATTAAACTCCATGAATATGTTATTAAGATTCTCTTTTCAGTGCCTAATGCCTTTCCCAGTAACTGCAGCCTTCCCTGCGACAAGTCAGGGTGGTTCCAGACATAACAGGAAAGAGAAGGATATCTGAGTTCCCTTTGCTCTTACTGTGACATTGAAATACTTGTCAAGTCTTCAGTCCAGACTCAAGAATTCTGCTTTTGAGTACTGCTTCAAATGCCACCATGTGCATATATCTCATACAAGTTCAGTGGTCTCTCTCACTAATTCAGGATCCCCTACCACTTCCTTCCAATGTCTGAAGTCAGAGAAAGAGAGAGAGGCTGCAGGGCATTGTTAAGTACCACAGACTTTACTATCATACTCAAGGAGCTGTGCTAGAAGCAGAATCTCAAGGAGTGGGTTCATGCAATGCCCATCTTCAACAGCTGGAAGTCCTGATCCTACCCAAGGACAAACCCTCCGGCTGGAGCACACTGCAGACACGCATGTATTATTTATGATATTTATAGGGCCAGGCAAGGGTGTGATTTAACTAAAAAGAAATGTCAGCCCTCTATCAGGTTAGAGTTTAGTACTTTAGTACTGAGGATAGAAGTGTGTACGTTTGATGCAGAGGAATAAGAGTCCTGGTATATTCAGTAATTTGAAAAAAAAAGTGTTCTGCTAGAAGGGAAAAAGAAGAGGAAAAATAACACTGCTAGTATAAGAGTTTGGCACACATGAAAAAATAAATCTGGTTTGGGAATGTAACAAAGAAAGCAACCAAAGAGACAAGAAATGGATGAAAAAAAGGGTGCACCTAACAGATTTCAAAGTCGGAGAGAATAAATAGATACAGTTTGATTTTTTTTGACAAGACGAGGGGACCTAGAAGTGGATCATAGTGGATCAGCAGTGCAGGTGGCAGAGAACCATCAAACTAAACAGACTGGAAACTACTGCAACTGTGGGAAGAGCATCTTACAGGGATACAGAAAAGAGCAAAGGGACAGAACAGAGAAAGAAGAGAGATCAGACTTCAAGTATACAGTTTACATGTAATGTTGGATAGCATATACACCAGTTGACGACTAGCACTATGGAATTCACTGCTGCAGGAAGTCCTGTGTGGAAAAGGATTACAGAAAGGGAGAGAAAAGTGCCATAATTATTCACAGAGAAAGTCTCTCATTACCATTACCACAACCTTGAAAAAAATCAGGCCTCATACTGCAGCATATGAAGAGGAGGGGGAGGCAGGTCAGGCTGGTAGGATTATTTCTTCTTTCCCATGTCTTAGTGTAATTGAATCAGTTGCATTACAGCCTGGTTTTGTTCTCTTCTGAGCCATAAGAACCAAACCACGTATGAGGCAGGATACCTGATTATATGGACCAATGGTCTGATCCAGCATGGCAAATGTTATGATCCTAAGAGAAGCAAAAAATCAATCTTTGCAGAAAATCCTGTGTGTAAAAGACTTTGAAATTTAGATGCTTCTAAAATCCATGCAGAGTGAAAGACAAACATGGCTCCTTTAGCCTGTGCTTTTGCCACGTCCCCATTCTTATTTTCCATGCCTGAGGAGTTTGTGATTAGACTATGAGCTTCATCAAAGGGCAATTTTCAGCTGCCAAATAGATTTGTACAATAAATCCACAAGAGACCAGATTAACAAGCAAGAGAGACATCAGAAATCAAAAACCTATCTGCTGTAATTCCACAGAAAACTTGAAAGGATGATGTGCAATGATATTTAGAGTTTTAAAGGGACACCGTCAGAATACTGCAGTTAGTTTTCATTAGGAATGTTGCTTTTCTATCCCCCATTCTTCCCAAGAGCTCTTTTTGTTAGCAGGCTGAAATCCCACTGATGATCAAGGTCATGCCCTTCAGAACTGTTTAGTGGGCTTCAGACGAAACAGTAACGTTTCATCCAGAAAAATCATGGATGTATGCGTGACTGCAATCGTAGGATTCGTGACACCATTAATATAAATACTAGAAAATTAAAATTAATCTTTAAGAATCTAATTTGCTTCACTTTCATAGTTTTCTGTTTGTACTAATGATTTGTATTGTGAAAGCAGTTGAGGCTTTAACAATTCCACATCTGAAGCAAAACCAGATGCTCAGCTCTAACCTTAAACTGAATAAATAGAATTTATAAAGGAGCCTGACCACAATTTGATAGCCATTTTCAGCCTTCTGGCTGTGCAAAAGATGGTTTAACCTCTGGGTATGGCTGCACTGATTTACTGCTAGGAGAGTCTGCTCCTTCTTACAGCACGTGGAAGGACCCAATCCCTTGATAACAAGGTGACAGCATTTGTTGTTTTGATGTCTTCACATGAGTACATAGGTTTTGTTCATTTTCAAATGGTGCCACAGTAATAACATCCTGTCAGCAGGCTGAAAACATGCAGATAAGCCATGGGTTCATATCTCTTTTCCATGCAGCCACAAATGCAATTAGTAGCAAATGGATTTTTTTTTTCCTAAAGTTGCCCAGGTTTGCAATATCAAGATCCAGGATTCTTCCATCTAATCTTGTTCTCAACTTCTAGAAAATGGGTATGACAAGATACTTGCCCTTCTGATCCTATGCAGCCTTGTTCTTCATTTCCCTTGTAGAGAAACAGTTTTGCAACACTTTCAGATCTGCACCTATCACCTCATTTTCTGAGTGCAGCTTTGGAATATGGGTAGACTGGGTTGCAACCAAGCACCTAGGAAAGTTCAAAAGTAGCTGAAGGAGAAAGATCTCATTAAAAAAAAAAAAAAAAAAAAAAGGAAAAAAAA
>WBMW01001799.1:55044-167043 GCA_013396635.1 Penelope pileata
AAAAGGCAAAAATATCAGCTGTTTACAAGACCTGGGGGGAAAAATGTCAAGAGGAACATCAGCATCCAGAAATGGACAGAATCAAGGTAACACCTGTTGTCCGCTCCTCAGCCCCACAAAATCTGATGTGTTCCTTGTTTTAACAAATAAACAAGCTGCCAACTAGGAGATGTTAACATCATTTGCAAGTGGAAAAGAAAGTAGGGAGATTGTAGGGATGTGTTGGAACAAGCACTTCAAGGCTCAGTCCCAAACAGAAGCAGTAAACATCAGAGCTAAGACACCTGTTTCAATTGTGGGATAGTGGAAAAGAGTCGAGAGCAAGAAGGGGGCACAAGATGGCTCTGCTTTGTTATTCTAAATCCATCCACATCCACTGAAATTCTACAGAACTAGATACCTCCCAAAACTGCAGAGTCAGATCTGTTATGATCTCATCCCCATCATCATTGTCTGTTATGCTGAAAAAAAGAAAAAACAAAACAACTACAAACACTATACGGCATGGGACTTACTCTCCAGTTACATTGACAGACAGCCCTCAATAATCTATCAACAGTAGAGACAAAGGAACTAATCTAAGACAGTATTACTTCCAAAGGGCTCAGATTGTGCTAGACTGTCTACTTAGGAGCCGGAGTTGAGATCCCATTAGTGTTAGCTTTGAAATTGGTTCCAAAAGGCAAAGAAGCTAGCTGATTTTTCATTTCTCTTTAGTTCAAGACCATATATATTTCTCCTTTTGTAACATGTTTATATCAACAAAATCTGGGTTAGGATACAGCGCTTATTTTTTCTGCCAAGTCTGTGGAGAGTTCTCATCCAAGACTGGCTCATCTGACTCAATCCAGCCTAACAGGACCAGAAAACACAGGTTTGTGGCTGCAAGCCACAAGACATGGTGCTTTCAGCCTAATCATCACGTTGCTCTGGCAATCCAAGGAAGATGAATGCTCACTATCTGCTGGCTGGTTTGCTCAAAAACCCTGTCTTTCCCACATGCCTCTTCCCACTTCTTAAATGCCATTAACCTTTACATATTTTTATTAAGTGATGTCCACAAGCCTAAAAGGTACAATTAAAATATCTTACAAATCTAATCATCAATTACTGAAAGGGGTTGGTGGACATAAAAAGAGAAGGAAAATAAACAAAACAGGATGCAAACTTCTGCACTGGGTAACAACTAAAGAAAACAGAACAAGCAAACACCTTAATTTGAATCTTCAAACCTTAGGTTACTACAAGATAACTATTTTATTCCTCCTACACTTTTCTTACTATTAGAGCTGCCTCCAATTTGAGACACTTTGGACTAAAACTGGAAGCAGAACTATTAAGAAAAAAATCATTCCTCTGTATTCTCAACATCTGCTTTAGAATGACATTCCCAGACCACAGAGGGTTACCTAAACATACATTTCAGAGATTCTTTTTTTGGAAAGAAACTTTTGAATGTTTTTGAGACTTTTCCTATTTCTTGTTTCTTTTGTTTCCCAGAGCTTAAACTTTTCCTAAGAATAGGTAAGTTTCAGTCAGCTTCAAAGATGATGCAAGCATTTTGCAGAAATGTACATGAGAAAGCATAGAATAGACCCTATCTCTTTACATTTCCTTCCTGCAAGTACTCATCAAATATGCTCTGTGGCAAGAATATTGCTGAAATCATTTTTGTTGGTGCCTGAATACTGGCAGAAGGCCAAATTAAAATTATTTGTAAGTTTGTGCACCAGCCTTCCAATTACAAGAACAATATACATCTTACTGGCATACAGAAGCAACGTTATGTGACCTGCAAACTCCCTCAAAACAACTCAATTCCTGACTATTGACTGGAATAAACTGTTTATGAATAAAGCATACCTAAAAATTCTTCAGAAATATACTATGCAATATCCAATAATAAGGAAGATAAAGAAAATCTTTCACGGCTTACGAATAACTATAAAGAAATAGTGCTGCAATTCAATGGACAAATGATACATTAATAACAATTTGGCTACTTTGAGCAGAAACGGGTCAAACTAGAGCAGTCCACCTCTGAAGGAGTAGCAAGTGGACAGGCTTTCATCTTGGCATATTGCTTTATTTCTGCCACACTTTCATGGTAATTCACTGGTTCATTACTTTTCTAAAATAATTTGGTACACGCTAGCCAGGTTACACAGAATGGATAATGTCAGCTCTTCCAGTTTATTAGACTAACTGTCACCATTGCAGTAACTGTGCAAGGTGCTGGGATGCAGGGCTTTTTATTCAGCTCTGCTACTGGTTTGTCACCAGCTCTGTCCTTTTATACCTCAGTACTTAAGTACTGCCATCTCTGAAATACAAACTATTGGCTCTGATCTATCAAGAAGGTTAACCTGATTTTACACCAATATAGGATAAAAAAAGATGCAATTTATTAATCTACTAAATGGAATAAAGTCAGACTTCAGCAAGATGGCATCCTCTGCAGCAGATCTGTTGCTTCAGGAGGACTACTGAGGACATGTTTTGATGCTGTGGAACACAAGATGTATTACCTACGTCACATCCTCACTCACAGGCAGACGGCGCACAGAACCTTCAGGGACATTTACCCTCAATGTATGGGTATTGGTATGGGTATATGGTAATTTTGGGACGAGTTTTGAAGAAGCCCCCATCTCTAATTGTTAGACAGGTCATGATTTTCACTGGTTATTCTGGCCAGGTTCTACCCTGCCAATTGCTGCTGTGTGATCAAACATGATTTTACCTTTACTTTCTCCTATTGTAAATGACTGGAGAGGGTGCAAGCAAAACCAAGCCAAAACAAACAAACAAAAACCAGTTTGTCTCTCAAGCTTCGTCCAGTATTCACCCACCTCTGGCTAGCTCCACCAGTTCAGCGAGCTGAGCAGTTAGACTCAGTGGAGGAAAAACTCTTCCAGTGTGAACATGGGTTCTGTGAAAGAATGCTTCTGAAATTCCTGAAGCCCTCCTTTCAACAAAGATATTTTCAATAACTATCAGTGTATTCTTATGAACTGTGTGGTCACCCTACTTGTGCTGCTCTCTCTACTTCCAACTTTTCTGCAAAAGGATGACTTTTAACTCCCATCAAGTCTGGTGATAAAATCTGGGGTATTTGATTCCTCTAACTCAGAAACATTAGACTGGACAGAACTTGTTTTTTCCTCAGCTCTCTCAAAGACTTTACCCATGTCACCAGTAAATTCTCCTTCAAAGGACACTGTCAAGATATCTGCAATAATTTTGAAACTCATTTATTACTCCTCGTTGTGTATATCCCCTTGAAGCAAGAAGCTAAAGCCAATTTACATTAGTACTTCATCCCCTTCACCAGACACAACATGTCAAGAAAAACGCTTTTCTAACATAGCAAATACTCAGAAAGCATGAAGCTGAGTTTTTGAGATTTGCTGTATCACAAATATATGTTTTGAAACACAAATGTATACATGGCACAAAATATATTAATTTGTATGATGAGAGATACAGTTAATGAACTGAACTGCACCGTGCAGTGTGCTACTACTACAAGTGTTTTAACTAGAAGGCCAGGTAATAATTGATCAAGAAGAATAGCAAAAGTGTAGCACAACTGGATATGGTAATAGCAAATAGATACGCAAGTTTAAAAATGAATCGCACAAAAATATCAATATGGAAAATGTCAATATGTGTCAGCTTTTGGGCCTATGATTGTTCCTCACTGTACTCAGTAGAACTTCTTATGGTACAGCCTTGTATTCAGCCTTTTACAAATCAAAGACGGTGGCTCAACATCCTGCAAAAGGAGGGCAGCAAAACAAATCTGGTGGGGTGGGTTGGAGGGGTAATAGTTCCAGTGCAGACTGCCTTCATACTGGGAGAGAAACGATAGGCAGTTTCTTTCTCTGACTGTTCTTTGTTTTGACTGTGAGGTTGTAAATCGTTAGAAGTAGGAAGGAGAATTCCCTGTTGAAATAGGCTGTTTTGTTTTAAGCAACCTTCAAATGGAGACACTGCTCTTCTAAGACTCAATTGGACAATCCAGACAAAATAAAAAAGAGTTTGGATTTTTTCCCTTTCTTTTCTTCCGTATGTTGAATAAAACCTTAGATAAGATCAATAGTTTCTTTAGTTTTATGTTTCTCTTCCTTAAGGGTAGTTGGCTTATTGCATTTCCATTGATCACACAGACAAGGAGATTCAACAGAGACAAGCCATTTTTTTTTGGCTCTCATTTCTGCCCTCCACCCATCCTCATTTGAAATCAAATGACTTTTAAACAAGGCTGGGGTCACAATTGTTTCTCATTTACATATCACTAGTAGCAAATTCGTACCTTATTTTTCACTCACTAAACTGCTTTAAAAATGAAAGTCACATTTCTATCCAAGATTGGCCACACACCATGCCTTGGAAAAACTTCAGCAACTTTTTTTCTGGACTCTCCATCAGACAGACCAGGTTCTGGTTTAATTCAGCCCTCCTTTAACATTGCTCTGTGGTGAGAGGGGGTTCACCTGCTGGTCTTGTGCATTTAATATTTAAACCTCTTGCAGCCTCTATATAGATTTACTGTTTTTCCTAAATCCTTTGCAAGCTCCCTATCAGATGTGTCTGTGCAACTTCAAGCACAAGAAGTTTGTATCTCTATTTACAGCCAGCAAAGCAGCTACATTCACTGTTACTTTCTTCACCTTCAAGTAGGAAGTAAGTCAAAGATCAGGATCCAGGACTGCTCAACCCTATCAGAAGTTTGACCGCCAATTTACTAAACGGCGATGGTCTTGGGAGCCTCTGTTGTATAAAATGTTTTCATAGAATCATGTAATGGCTTGAGTAGGAAGGGACCTTAAGGATCACATAATTCCAACCCCCTGCAGTGGTCAAGGTTGCCGCCTACTATATCAGGCTGCCCAGGGTCCCAGCCAACCTGACCTTGAACACCTCCAGCGATGGGGCATCCACAGCTTCTCTGGGCAGCCTGTGCCAGTGCCTCGCCACTGTCTGAGTAAATAATTTCCTCCTACCATTTAACCTTAAATCTCCCTTCTTTTAGTTTAAAGCCATTCTCCCTTGTCCTATCACTATCAGACCACATAAAAAGTTGGTCTCCCTCCTTTTTATAAGCTCCCTTTAAATACTGGAAAGCCACAAATCCTAGCTGTTGTTTGCACACTGCTTCAAGGTATACAAACAACAAAAACATAAGAGAACGTTTGTGCAGGGAAAATTCTGGGTATATACCTACACGGAGATCATTTCCTCTCAATTCAGAAATTAAGAATCCTGATCCATCTGCACTGGGTGTTCCATCTGCTTGTTTTTTAGTGCCTTCACCATATAATAGGGACTTGTGAATGGCACGCTGCTTAAATTCAACATCTGAATGTGTCATTTAATCTCCTCCTACTGTTTCAAGAATCTGATGGCACAACTTAACACAAATTTGGGTTAAAGACCTCACAGATGCTAAAGGAGGAAGAGAACAAATCATTAGACATTGATGCAACCTGATGTGCCACTGCTTTTAGGTGTTACTCTGATTATCTAGGAAATGAGTGAAATCCTCCTCCATGGAGATCACTAGGAGTTCTGCCACTGACTTTAGTCAAGGTAGAATTTTTCCCCACTGTCTAAAAAAGATTCAAAAGCCTGCCTTGACCTGTGGTGCCTATTAAAAACCCATTAGTGCTCCTCAGAAGTAGGGAGTGTTAGATGTAATGCTCAGGGCAATTATACTCTCTTTCTTTAAACTATCTGCAGATTTTTCTTCTTCCTGTCTTGGAATTGATGTGTGTATAGTACAGCATTGTTAAAACAGCAGCTGAGGACTTCCTGACTGTATTCTACAGAATGTAAAAGGATTAGTATAGAACTTGCAAAGAATAATAATTTCAATGTCTTATTAATTAATTGTTATTTGTAATAATGGCTCTTTCCTTAAGGGTCTTTTAGGATCACTAGCCATGTATTAATTCTGTATAGCTAAGGATTGCTTCCTAGTGGGAGAAATAAGGTTGAATATGGAAGCCCTTCAATGAAAGCAACAGATTTTGGAAAGGAACAGAAAGAATTCACCATTTGATTGCATGGAGAATTATGAACAGATAAATACAATTACCAGATTTTATCCTGTGTACATAAAAAGTGCCAGGAGATCTCTTAGACTCATGTCTCTGATGCATTCAGTATAAGTACAGTCCTTTGCACAACGTCTAGAACCTCATTTGATATGAAATTTAGATCCATCTTGATCATAGTCAAAGCCGTGGCTTGAGCTCATAGACCATCAGTAACCCATTGGTCACCAGTAACAGGAAACTTCAAATTCAGGATTCTCAATCCAGGCTCTTAAATTTAGTCAAGGGCATGCTCAGGTAGCTAGCCTGTACCAGAGAGTACACTACCACTAGTATTCGTGTTAATTACCTTAGATCTAGCTCAAAGATGTTTGTATGACTTGCCAATACATTTTTTTTATTTTACAACACTGTGAATATCCTTAGAAAAATAAGTGCCCTTTATCAAAAAAAAAAATCCTTCCTTCAGCTAAATGCTTATGGCTCCAGGCTAGAGTTTCTTTTTTATGTCACTGTTGAAGAAACCTCAGAGCAAGGAATTCACTTTTCCTAGCATGGATAAAAGAGTGAGGGATTATGGAAAGATTTAGCTGAGGAGAACCTCAGAAGAACAGCTACACTCATGTTGTAAAAGGTCTGGAGAAAGCAGGCAATGCTTAGCAGCAAGACAACAGCTATCTCTTCATTTGTCCAAACTCATGAGACATACACTAGAAGGAGGGTGGCACATGGTTCTCGGAAAGATTTACTCACTTTGTAGAGACCGTGGCTGCAGCCGCAGTACGTGCTCTCCATGGTGTAGCTCCTCAACACACCCATTTCCTGCCACACCACCACTCGGGCTGTTGACTCCCGGGACTTTTCTACAAGGAAGCTGCAGCTGTTCATGACAAATGCAGGAGCCACTTTATCCAGGATTTTAGGAAGAGTCTATGAGAAAGTATCAGCAATGAGAAAATGAATTGAACAGATGTACATGCATTTATATCACTCACACACCTACAAAGAGACCTGTGTTTTTAAAGTGTGTATCACCAAATCTATCTGTAGAAACTCTTATTGAGTTAGCTCCAACTACTGCCAATCTGGATTCATTATATTTATCCCATATGAAATCCTCATATTCTAATGTTTGGGTGTTTTTTTTTTTTCCCCCCAGTCACAGACAAAATTGCTAGACATCCAGTACTTTTGGTATATCCCATTCAAAATGAAACATTTTCACATCCAGTACTTTTGGACTGCTGAAGTAACTTAGAAAGTTTTATTTTCAAGCTGCTTCAACATTAACTACACTTTCCAGTTCTGCCTAGAAGGCTGCAGTCATAGTTCAGTACACGATGTTTCCATTCTTCTCTCCAGCTCCTCCCATCATGCACCCTCAATTTGAGGAGGGATTCAGCTATAGGAGGAGTTTTGAACATAGCATACAGCAGAGAAAGGGAATGTGAAATCCCACTGAAGGTCACAGATAATTATAGGAAAACAGAGCTTAACATTTAACTATCTTACATTGTGAAATATAACAAAATATTCTCATCTGGGATCAAATGTTACATTTTATACAATTCATATAGAAAATCACAGTAAAGAGTAAATATGAAAATTCAGTAAAATTATATCTTAGCCCTGAGTGATTTTCTTATTCTGTAAATCATTTTTCCCAACAACACTCTATAAACACTCCTAATACACTTCAGTATCAAATATTTCTATCAATGTAGACGGAACACTTATTCATGACATCTGTAAAAATATGTACTAGATTCATTAAGACTAGGTGTGCTCTGCGTAGAAACTGGTCCTTAACATACATGCACACATACATGCAAGTAAATTTTAGTGCTTGCATACTACTTTCAGTATATGCCAAAAGACTATCTGAACCCTCTACAGAAAAGCAAGAAAATGAGAAAATTCATTATTTCATTGATAACAGCTTTCTTCAACTTCTGAACAGAACTGAATCACATAGAAGGAGTTTCTGCTCATTGCTAATGGCATTTACCCTTGAATTTCATTCAGTTGGGTGGTGAAAGCCAACCAGCTAATTTCACTTTCCAATAACAATCAGTCTCACTGATTGATTCTGAGCAATTATAGTTCCATTCTGTTGAGCTTTACTTCATAGCTCTGTACAGGAATACTTGGTTTCATCAAAATTGGGAGTAATGTTTAATAGCAGGTCTTCTCCTATAGTATGATCGACATGAATGATAAATCTTTGGCCTAAATTATTTTGCAATACCCACTGCAAACATCTTAACCATACATATCTCTGTAACAAAAAAGTAAATGGTATTTTTCAGTATATCCTAGCTATAGCTGTGAATGGACCCTACCAGTTCTGTAAGTTGCAGATCTATAGATCTGTAATGTCCATTTATTAGATGAAAAGTAATGAGGCATAGAAAACTGGAAAAAAGTGAGAGATTACATTTTATATCTGAGACCAGCATGATCCTAACTCCTAAGTTAAGATCTTCAGTGTGCTATTAAGAGCTATAGCACTCCCTTTCCTGTGGGAATATTGAATAGAGGAATCTTTAAAATTGCTTACTTGTTCTAGAATAAGCATTCAGTGATTCTGAATTGCCTCCAAAGTACAATTTGCTGCAAAATATTATGATTCTATGAAGCACTTTCAGGTTTTCCTGGACTTAGGCTGAACAGGAATTAACTAAACAGCACAGTCATATCATCCAAGCAATCATAATCCTGAGCACAATCATTAGATCGAGTTAAACTGTGTGTGAAGGTTCAGAAAGTTTTCATTCTGCCATTTTCTGAAACAACACATAGATTTTTGTAAATATATATTGTAAAGTACAATAACCAGAACCCTAACTCAGTTTGTTTTTAAAAAACAACTGTAATTATATGCACAATCAATCTTTAATATATTTAATTAAATAAAAATGCTGGCAGGTAACAGCAATGTCGCTATACTCAAGACTCATTTAGAAGCATTAGCAAATCTCAATTTAATATTCTTTTCATTTTACCAGCTTTCACTGGATTTCACACTAATGGTTCTTTCTTCTCTACTTTTCTCATTAATTAGCTTTCAATTGTATTTTTGGGATGGTGAAAACATACCCTTTTAAAGTATTCTTTTATGATAATGTAGTCGTGTAACTGTGCTCCCTGTCTCTCATCCAGCTGGATTTAGTATGCACAATAGCAAGGAAAGCTACTCCCCTCACACAGGACCCCGTCCATAAACCTCCATTCGCATTCAGACAGAATGAAATTAGGATTCTTTACTGATGTCCCTGAAGAGATTGTTGTCAAAGGAGCCTGGAATGGCGATCAAAAGGACAAAGCCTGAAGTTGGGTTTTGAGACGCCAATGCTGCACCCAAATATTAAAGGCAACCAAATACCAGAAAGTGATGAAGACTCCTACGAATCGTTAAGGGCTACAGCCGAGTCAATGGCCTATGAGACAAAGGCTGATCTAAACTCACAATTTTCTTGAGGTATTTTGCTCATGCTCATGGGAAGGAAATTCATTGTGGAGGCCAGGTTAATCTCCAGTTACTCACAGGAGGCAGGAGAGAAAGCTCCTATATTGTGTAAAAGAGAGATTTCAGACCACAAGATCTTTCTTCTTATAGACCACTGCAGAGTATTCTTGGACACTCTTGGAGGCTTGCTCTTGGTTTCATCATTGCAGATTCAAGACAGGCTCCAGATGCTGAAAGCAGCATTTGAATTCTGTTTGTGTAACTGAACTATCCTCAGCCTTTTCAAGCTCTCTGAATTCAAACACAACAAGTGATGTCCTGACTGTAAGCACCCTTCCTGCTTCCTTTGTGAAACAGTATTTGCCACAGGGAAATACCCCTCACGATGAATGCCAGAGTACTTTCTTTGGGGAAAATTTCAGTATGCTCTGTACACTACCTTAAGATGAGTATAACATGTGGCATCCTTATGGAAGGATAATTAGTATCTGTGCTGAAGAACTGGAAATTAAACAGAGCTGTAAAATCAAAAAGACTTTTTATCCTATTTCAGTTTGGAGTTAGCCAAGCTATAACTCCAAAATTAGTTCAAGGCCACAATTAACATTGTGTGGAATTGATCTTTTTTAAGATTATAAATACAGCTTATCAGATTCTTTTTTTCATGGAAGTTTGTCATTTAAGATAAATAAATAGATGCAAAGAAAGAGATGGGCAGAAATTCCAGGAAAAAAAAGTTTATCGAAAGAGAAATTCACATGAAATAGAAGCAAGACAGATTTTAATATTCATTCCTTCTAATCTCAGAATGTTTTCCTGATCTATGACACCAAGTACACGCTGCGGTGACAACTTCACACTATGGTAGAGCTGTTTGACATCCACTGAACTCGCTGGCATTTTTAGAGGGACTAGGAACATTCTCTGAAGAAGCAACTCAACTGAGTAGGACAACAGCATATTGACGTTTTATTGAGTATTACGTAATACCTTTTTATTTTCTTTTTATGGTTGAACGATAGAAGCACATGTATACTTGGAACATAAAAAACACAAAAGAATACAGCATTCCTACTAGTCAGTGGCTGAAGATAATAACACAGCATCTTAATAAAATGAAATAAGAGATCCACCTATTGACAATATTCTTGCTAATATCTGGTGCATGAAGATACTAGGAATGATTTGAAATTTTCTGGACCTCTACTCCTCCGAAGTTTGCATCTATCTCTAGAATTTGTGACCTGACCTCATCTTAAAAAGTGACGTATGTGCACATACATATCAGTACTTGAAGAAAGGAACAAACTGGACCTACCCTGTAGCCAACATCTTCTGTTACAACTGCTGTATCAACCACGCAGCCAGCTTGCCACAAGGTCTCCTTGATGCTGCATCCATAGAGGAACACATTCTTTTTCTGGGAGTGACCATGGTAGTCACAGAATACCTAGGGAGGAAAAAAAAAAGTCAAAATCTTGAACACTGAAGATAAAGGTTCCTGGCTCTTCCTAACAAACGCTGTTAGACTATAGTAAAGATTCATGTATTTTTTTTCAATTTTCTTCAAGACAAGCTCAGAGTCTGGGCCATGCATATAATCAGTGTCAAACTTTGTTATTCAGTTGTATCTTGCTTTATCTATTGGATCCGACATGATCTCATGAATCCAGCGTCAACATCAGCGCATTTCTGTCAGAAATCAGAAAATATCAGAAATAAACATGACACATCTACAAGAATCCATGCTAACTGAGGAACCTGAGAGTTCATGGTAACTTATGATACAACAGAGCAATTTGTCAGGCTCCTTCAGCTTCTCAACTCCAGCATTATCCTCATGAGATTTTAAAACTGCACTTTCCCCAGTAATTAATCATCACCTTGGCTTCTTTAAATTCAAAACCTGTAGTACATAATTTTCAGGAAAATATAATTGTGCAATTGTGTAAAAATGTATGGTATGCTGTCAGATCTTTGCATGAATCCCTGGAAGTCAAGCACAGAACATGACCTATCTTCATAGCAAATAATCTCATTCCACACTATCTAATATATCTATCTAATCCATCTCTCTTGTATCAGCTGTCATATAAACAAGGCACAAGGCACATTCTCCATTTTAGTGTAAGCTCTGATTGCCTTATAGGCAGATACCAACTCCTATAGAAATGAAAATCACGATTCAATGACCCAAGAGGTAAATATTGACCCAAGTGTTAAATAATAATCAATCTCATTGTCCTCTGAGATATGAAGTCAATATACACACTGCTATTACATATATTCTCCATGTCTTTATCAGAAAAAATCAGAAATCCGTCAATGAAAAGACAAGAACTTCTGAAGAGAAGGAATTGGTTCATTTTAACCCAATATTCAACACCCATTAAAACGGAGCTTCAAGATCTCATTGAAGTAGTTTTCTGAGGCATATATCAGAGGCAAAGGGACAGGTGTTGGATGGTAGGGAAGAATCATGGATCAATAAAAAAAAGATGAGGGAGAAAAATATATATTCTTACATGAACACATAGACAGGAGGGAAGAAACAGATGGAGTAGATGAACTTCTTCCACCAACTGTTAAGGCAATTTTACCCTAGTATGCTTATTTACCAGTTATACAGTTACTAAGTTTAGCTGCAGCCAGTCAGGGAGTTTAATTATCTAGGAACGGAGCATTTAAATTCTTCCAACTCTTCTGACAAACTGTACATTGACAAACTGGAGATGCTAAGGCACACATGCATGAATAGCCATCTCACTTGTCCTAATTAGCTGGACAATTATAGAACATCCCAATTAGGAAGGGACCCGCAAGGATCATCACATCTAACTCCTGGCTCCACACAGCACCACCTAAATTCCAAACCTATGTCTGAGAGCAGTGTCCAAACACTCCTTGAACTCCAGCAACGTGGGGACACAGAGTCACAACTCCTGCCCTGGGCAGCCTGTTCCATGCCCATCACCCTCTGGTGAAAACCCTGTTCCTAACACCCAGCCTGACCCTCCCCTGACGCAGCTCCATGCTGTTCCCTCAGTTCCTGTCGCTGTCCCCAGAGAGCAGAGCTCAGCGCTGCCCCTCTGCTGCTTGTGAGGGGCTGCAGGCTGCCATGAGGCCTCCGCTCAGCCTCCTCTGCTCTGGGCAGAACAGATGAAGGCACTTCAGCGTCTCCTCACACACTTTGCCTTCCAGACCCTTCACCGCCTTTGTAGCTGTCCTTGGGATTCTCTCTGATAGTTTTATGTCCTTCTTATATTGTGGCACCAAAACTGCACAGTGCTTGAGGTGAGGCCGCACCAGCACTGAGCAGAGCGAGACGATCCCGTCCCTCACCCAGTAGTGCTGTGTGAAGGCAGCGTCAGCATTACTATACACCCTATGGCACAGATCTTGACAAAATCCTCACACTGGTGGTTTCCTTATAACCTGCTCCTTCTTTTGGTTTCCAACTTGTCAGTGTTCCTTCACACACTGCCACTCAACTCTATCTCTCTTCGCAGGGCTCTTACCTGCACATCCCCATCCCTGCAGCACAGCACAGCACATTCCGCTTCCAAAGCACGTGATCAGCAACCTACCCAGCAACAAGTGCTCCTGCACTACTGGCAAAAGCAGAAAGAGATTCAGCCCTGTCAGGCTGTGTGCAGGGCTTATACAGCTACTGCACTAGAAGTAGCTGCCGGAAGCACACGGAATTACCCTGTAATGGCCCCGTCCAAACAGCTGCATTTATTGGTTCTTTTAATGACAGGTATTTTTCCAGCTACTGTTCCATCTGTGCTTTCAGCAATGCGAAGTCATAGATTAGGTTAACCACAGGTACCACCTAGAATTTATTCCTATGAATATCAAAGAAGGTTTTATAGCTTTGGTTCTATTTCAAGGCAGAGATCCCAGCTCAACTGGGTATCAATTACCTGCCAATTTACAGAATTACTAACATGCAAGATGCATATATTATTACCTAAAAGATTACTTTACTTATCAGAAACCACACAGGGATGATCAGCCACTCAGAATAGCTGGGCTGCCTGATAAGTAGGAGGTCTATAATTCTGCATCTCAAAAAACCTGACGATGAGTCCTTAATGACAGGTCTGGAACGAGCCTTCCATATTAGTAAAGGATTATAAAAGCCAGGTTCTGTACACTGCTGCTGTTTCAGGCCATCAAATCTTTCACTGATTGTCTCCAATTTCCATGGCAGAGAAGTCAGCATTACTGGAAATATTTTAATTCCATTTGCAAGTTGCACAGACCTACATTTTAATTAACTTGCTGAATACTGCAGCTATTCTCAATGTTTATGACAAATTGTTCTTTATAATATAATTCTTCTGACTCATTTTTGCACTACAGGGTAGCTTAAGCCTCACCATTTAGCCAAGATAAAGCTGTATTTTGTAATTTTAACACTCAATACAGCAATTGTCCTGGGTTATGTCTGAGCAAACACTAGGCAAACTTGAGACCTACCTATCCATTTTTCTCTAGTCTGTCCTTCTGTATGGCTGGGACATCAACACACAAACAGTCAAATCACAAGTCTTGCTCTCACTGGGGTATGACTCAAGAAACACATGCAAATTTTTATCTATTTAAAGTTATGTGCCACACTGAG
This sequence comes from Penelope pileata, assembly GCA_013396635.1. Taxonomy (NCBI): domain Eukaryota; kingdom Metazoa; phylum Chordata; class Aves; order Galliformes; family Cracidae; genus Penelope; species Penelope pileata. Next base: position 69,206 of record WBMW01001799.1, read on the forward strand.
CATCATAAAGGTAAGGACTGCTTTCAGACTCAAAAACAATCCTCCTCATGACTCACAGAACCAAGCAGCTTTTAAAACAAAGGAAAATCAAAACAGAAAATGGTGAGCAAAAAGCTGCTGAAATTTTGACCTCATTTTGAAATTTCTCTGTTTTTCCTGCAAAAATCTCCATTTTTCCTTAGTAGTATTGTGAAAGGACTCAATCTCAGAGTGTTGAGATAGACATATCTAGGATTTTTCCCTCACAAAAAGCTACATCCTTGCAGGCAAATCTGTTTCCAAGCTTGATAGAATACCTTTGAATGGCAAACACTGCTTTGTGTCTCCTGGTTCCTAGGAGCTTCTTTCTGTACCCTCCAAAAGCATCCTCATCCTGCTCTTCCCTGCAGCTCACTCTCTCTATATGAGATGCACTTCTGTTACATACTGCAACTGCATTGTCAGCCATAACTTATAAACTGTAGCACTTTCTCACCAGAAATGCTCAAGGAGAAAAAAACACCCCTCTCCCCCTCAGACCTGGTTGCTCCCAAACACAGCTCTCTAATACTCCCACTTTGCTACTCTCAGTTGAAAAGAGATCCCCCACAGTGACGAGCTGCAATGTCACAGCCCCTTCTTTTACTAGGGTTACCAGAACCAACAAGAGAAGCAAAAAAAAAGCACTTAGAAGGCTGTTTTCTATGGCAGAAGTTACCAATTAAAATGGTTTTGGATTGAAAAGCTGTTAACTTTAAAGTTCTTTCCTTTTCTCTTTCAAGCAGCTTTTCTCTGCTTTGAAGAAACTGCTTGCGCATCCCCAGGATAAATGAAACTAAATCACTTCACAGAAATCATTTGGCTATCAGTGAACTTGGCTCCATGGGATCTTGGCAGCGGGGGCAGGGAAGAAGAAACCCAGCTCTCTTCTGGAGTGGGGAAAAGGCATTTTTGAGCATGTATAAACTAAAATCGATGTACTCTTCAAAGGCAAAGAAAAATCAGTTTACCAAGTCTGACATGCAGCTTGTGAGTGAGAGAGATGATAAGATCAATAGTCTTACTTCACTCAGCAAGATGAAAACTTGCACTGGATGCATGTTCAACTTTATGCATCTGGATATGACAGTGATGGTTCTGAATTAAAAAAAAAAAGATCCGATAAAATCAGCACAGTAAAATAGGACTGATCAGATGCAGCTCTAAACCGAAAGAAAAAATAGGTGAATAAACTCACAGCTGTGAGTTGAGCTCCCATTAGATTCCTCAGAGTACAGAGTTGAACATCAGGGCTGTTGCCTAGGCCAAGAAATCACTTTTCTGCAAAAATTCATTTAAAGCAGCTTGCAGACATTTTCACCTTGTCTGGGGATTTTCTTATCAAGACCTGAGGGAATTGTGCATCTTTGGACATCTCCTGCCTGATTGTAGCTGTTAGTAGCCAACTTGCCAGTTTGTGCAGCCACTTCTGTTCATTAACATTTGAACTTCCCCGTGTTTTTTATTCTGAGGCCTTAGAACTATTTCTTCTGCTAGGCAACAAGACTGAGCAGATGGGGAGAGATCCCAGGTGCTGCTTTGAGACTAGTATAATCTCTCATGAATTTCTGGTAGCCCCCAAAAAGTCCTTTTCTTCTCACTAAAGGTGCATGGAAGTTCAGCCATTTTGAAGGCTGCTTCCTGGGTTTTTGTGATTACACAGGTTGCTCAAGCTTGGGCTTCTGCACAGTCCATTCAGACCAAGTCTTTGCAGAATTTATCCTGTCATTGCCAGGAAGATAGCAATAACCTAGTAACAATATTTAGCTTAGTTAAAGTGCTTTGAGGCTATTAAGGAGCTTTAAAGAATTCATATTCATATACCAGGTGCGTAAAGACTGAAGTTTGCAGTTGTTGGTTAGAAGATCCAGTAGATAATCCCAAACTTTCAAAATACATCTGGAAAGATGAAAGCATAACAGCACAGGATGCTTTCCAAATCTCTCCAAAACAAGGCTGTTCTCACAGCTGCAATAAGCCATCTACGCACAGCAATCCACAGAAGATACTGGAAGATACTCACCAGGGGAGCCCGGCCAATGCTGCGCAGGTAGTACAGAAGTCCTTTGGTGTGGTAAATTGTTGGATGAAGCTGGGAATTGGGCTTCAGCCACTGCCTGTTCAGATCATCCCCACTCAAGGAACAACGGTGGCTGAAATCACAAAGCAACACATCACAAACCACTGAAACAAAAGTTGATTCCAAAGAGTTTCTGATTCTGACAGGACCTGGCACAAGGACAGGGAATGTCAATTAGAATCCAGATCAAAGATTTTTAACATTGGGTTGGAATGAATCAGTCTGAACGTTTCAGAGGTGCTTACAGTATGCAAATTTTATCATTTCCTTTCCTTACAAAAATTCACACTGTTGCAGCACTGAAAATAAATGCAGTTCTTCCTTTACCTAAGTACATACAAAATCAGGACTACTCACAAACAAAATATCTTCAGAAATGCTCTAAATTCTGTGCTATCTACAAAACTCACTCAACTTACATACAGCAAAGGCTTCTCAAAACCCCCACAGCAAATAAGTACATCCAACTCCTACTCATTCTAATTGAAGACAGGTGCCTGAATCTCTGCGACCAGTCTGAAATGCATATGCACTTAAATGAGATGAGCTGGATATCTCATTTAAGCTTCTCCACTCATGAGAAATGTAGCTATCCGAAGCACATCAAGAAGATCTTCATGCATGCTGCATCATTATGTAGAACAATTACCTAGATTCGCTGCAAAGGCTGAATAAAAAGCTAAATAAGGATCCTAGATTCACACCGAGAAAGTGTTTTCATTAGCTGGCTTGAAAATATTCTGTTCCTGACTCAGTGATCAGTGGAAAATTCTGCAGGATATTTGACTGTATGGAGCAGTACAATTTTGCAAAATCTAACTAATCTTCCTCATTAGTGACTGTGCGTAGTACAGAGCCTAATTACCCTACGTATTGGGCAAATTCCTAGCTACAGATTTGCATCCAGCTTTGCTGTTCTAGCCTCCTAGTAACAGGATAAGTCGAAATGTATTCCTGGGGGCATGATCTGGTGGTGTTTAGATAGAATCTTGCACTGCAGCTGAGGCGTGCTGCATGCAGCAGCTTTGGCATTATCGGTGCCTTGCAAATGATGCTTGCAGAAAAAGGGTCTTAAGGCAGGAATGCTTAAAAAAAAGCAGATACAGTGGAGAACTGGTCAAGAAAGGAAGACAAAGAAAGAATAAGAATCACTAAAAATGTTTCGTATGTTTTAAATGTAGAAAAACAAGGTCTCTGATGCCATCTTGGGGTTTCTGGCAACATCACAAGATCCATTCCGAATTAAGTTTCAGTGTTACCTGAATTCCCCTCTTTCTTCATAAACCATAGTTCCCACAAACTCATTCCGCAAATCAGAAAACATTAGCAATAGCTAAAACATGAGAAGTCATTGAATGCTGATATGATGCTTTTGCCAAAAATTCTGTGAGGAAACTTAACCCCTTCTGTTACATTTCTTAATGGTCCTTCAGGCAAAGTCACCTGTAGGCTCACCTCTCCTGACCTTCAGGACAACAGCTGCTCAGCTGAGATGAGCAACTGTGTTTCTGCCAAGAACTTGTGTGCATACATGGTTTCCTTTCAGCAGATGCAATTTCACTTAAAGCGTCACTGAAACAATCATCCTTTCCAAGGGTGATTGACTGATTAAAAAAAAAAAAAAGAAACAAATATTTCCTTGATGTAAACACGATGCGTCTTCCTGCACAACATTTGTGTCAGGGAACACAACTAATTGAAAACAATAACAGAATGATGGCTAGACTTTAATTCTCACACTCAGATTAAGAAACAACTAAAAAGTCTAGCTATTACAGAATGATAGAAATACTTTTTCAGCATTATGATCGCTCATATAAAACTATTTATCCCCTTTCTTCCTGTTGGGATCAGCACTATTTTACACTACTCACGCCTACATCTGCATGTCTTCCTCTGCTAAATTGCCTTGGTACTTGCTGGGAGAGTCTAACATACAAAGCCAAATATGCAAGGGAGTAGAAAGATGACAAATGAAAAACTGTTCCCAAAAGATGCAGTAATATAGAGAATAATGTCAAACTAACCCCAAGCTCAATTTTTGTTTCACTATTTCTTAGACTAAACTAAAAGCCTTTTGTAAAGAAAAAAATTACTTTTTCCCTTAGAATATACAAAGAAATCCCACACTTTCTCAGAAAAGAATGAAAGAAAAACTACTAATCAACTCTGTTAACACACGCTAAGGTCATGCAGATGGTGTGACACAGCACCTGTGTTTCTTACTGCAGCATCTGGGTCTGCTGTGGCCCAGTCTGTAATGTAATAGTTGTACATGAGCACAGTTTCCACACAGCATGCTGACAAGTCTGTAGTTCACAGTACCCTCACTCTTTGGACAGTCTTCAATCTGTCCATGATGCAACTTACCAACTCCGTTCTTCTGATAAAAAATGAGACTTTTCCTAGAGATGACCCTATGACAAGCCAATCATCCCATGCCATTCCCAGACACTGATGATCACTTAGTATTAGTTCAGTAAACATAATCCAGCTCTAAAACAACCATTTGAAAACTGTTATTTACAGCAGGGAAGGAAGGCAAAATCTCAGTGAGTAGGCAAGTGCTGGGAGGCAAAGTTCAGTTTTGTCCCTTCAATGATTAATATCTTTGCTCATTTAAATGACCTTTAAATATTAGTCCTCTGCCTGGCAGCTTGTATCCACAGCTCTGAAGGAGATGCAGAACTTTAATTAAATTATGAGACACTGATTTTTCCCGTCTTGCTCCCCCCCTTCCGATCATACTGCTGAAGACTGTTTATTTGTGTAGATCTCCACCAGCTCTGTTCCCTTGTTTCTTTCTTCTCTCCCTTTCCTAATAGCGATGACATTCGCAGATAATGGTTTTGTCCGTTATGCTTTGCAGCCAAGGGTGAAGGTAAAATATTAAGCTGATCTCGAGTGCTGATAGCAAATAAAGGGAGTGGAAAGTTGAGACTGGCTTTGTATGTTTGGAATGATTTAATGAAATTCACTTCTCAAATGAAAAGCATATCTTACAACATAGTTCCAAGCTATTATATTTGCTTTAAATGCTTTATGTTTTCTCTCTTTCACAGCATTAGTGAGACTGCCTGCCACTCTGGGTGGGACTGCCAGCAGCTGAAGGGAAGTGATGAAAACATTTCCACAAAGAAGTCCAGTAAGTAAAGAAAACCCCACCTCTGTCTCTATATAGATTACCCATAATTCTGCTATTTGTTACATATCTTCAACCCAGATGTGTTACACATCCGAAAAAAACTAAATTGCATTTCTCTTGTTCACAAGTCTGATTCTTTAGATTGCACTTTTGTTATAGGTCTGCCTCTTCTTTTACCTTTAAGCAGTTCTTTGATGTGGGTCACCATACAGGACAGCTATTAGCTGCCTCTGGGGTTGTGCTCGGCTACAAAACGGAGCACAGCAAAAGGCAGCTGAGACTATTTTCTCCTTTGTTTCATGTGAGAGCTGAAGTGGTTCCATTAAACATTTCAGCCACAATCTTTCAGTGATGTGATCCATTAGGGCTGCTGCAGAAAGGATCAGTTCCACAATTTGAGGTGCCCTGTGCAAATTTCGCACGTCCCTCCCATCAGGTAAAACCAAACGCTTTTGACCTTCTGCTCCAAGCAGGCTCTAGGGCTGTAACATTTCTGTAGGTATCTCTAGAATGACACAGGAGAAGCTATGGAGCTGGTGGAAGATGGGATCTTCCAAACCTTACTAAGCTGTTCAAAAAATGGACATAGCCAGAAGAAACTGCCACAACGATACACAGCAAGGCATTCAGCACTCAGAATTGTCTGAAGAAAGAAACACTCAGTCAGTCTGTCCTTCAGACATACTGCATTATTGCTACAGAGCCCAGGAAAATGAACAGAAAGTACTCAAGCCCAGTCCAAGGAGAAAAGATCTGATAGAATACATGCAAATCTCTTGTGACTGGCTGTGAACACAGAAAATTCAACCTTAGGTACATTTGTTGATGACTACTGGTTTCAAATAGATTTATATGTCATCAATAATACTCCTATATTTCTACAAGCCTCACCTCTAAAGATGTATAAATCCAGGTACATATCTAGAACTGCAAATGGGAGAACTACTCTACAAAAACTGAATGCTTAACATGTGAAGTTAATACATCACAGTCATAAAGATCAGGCTGAGATACCCTTCTGAATCCTTGGGCGGTAACTGCACTTCTAAGAACAGCATTAGGCTGCTCTGAAAGCAGGGACACCTCACAGGGAGCTAATGAGAAAGAGGTTAAGTAGCTAAAGTACAGACATGCTCAGTTAAAAATAGAATTGTGTTTTAAGTCTGTTTGCAATTGTAAGACCTTGCTTTTAATCTTATACCTCAAAGATTGACTTCAAGTTTTACTGAAAATGTTCTTTGCTGTCTTACCCTTAAGCCTGAGTGGCTTAAGTGCAAAGCAAAAGATCCTGAGCACCTCAGCTTCCAACTGCACTAAATTCTGCATGAAAAGTGTTTGGATTGGGAGATACTACCTAGGCCTAACCCAAGACTGATATGGTCAATAGAACCTTTTAGTTGTTTGTAGTAAGTCTGAATCGATGCCCAGCAAAAATAAAATTAGAGGGGTGGAGAAGAGAGAAAAAGAAAAGTGCCTACATGGGAAGGGGGGAAAAAAACATTAAAAAAAAAAAAATCACAAAAACAAAAGGGAAGAGGAGATGAGGAATACAGAGACGGGGATAAATATAACGCACAAGATATTAGACAAGTTAAAAAGCGAGAAATGGAGAGAGAGGAAAGTCACTTTTTAAAGAAAAGATGTTGCTGTGCTTGGAAGATAAAATGATTCAAAATCTCCTGTCCATTACAGATAAATGGAAAGACAGGGCCCATCATATCAAATGAATGATGTCAGGACTGATAATAACAGCACCTGGGGCACAGTGAACTATGAAATCTAAAGGGATGCATTGTGTTTGATATGTAGAGAACAACATTACCATTCGCTGTGCATCTTAAAAGCAGACAGCGGTACTAGCACAGGATAAGAATATCTATAAAGGAAAGTAGGCACAAGTAAACATCAGGATGCCATTGAGCAGCATGTGGCAGCCTCAGACAGACACAGCATGCTGGACTTTATAAATAACTACTGCCTAGCATGGAAGCAGGAGGAATATTTGCATTAAGGTGTTTTGGTCCTGCCATTCAGAAAGCTCAGAGCGACCTGAGCTGTGGCTATGGAGGAGGCAGGTAGGATCCTGCATTTTCTTGATTTTTAGCGTTTTTAGAGAACAAGACTCCATGATGTTAGGAAGCAGCAGCACCAGCAAAGCCCTCCTTGACCATTTAAAGGAAGATGTGACAGAAATAGAACTATTTTTTACAGCTTTAAGTCCATGTGCTGGAACTGACTATATTCATCATACATCCATTCCGCACAGATGCTCATCCAATGCCATCCAGTCATTGCATTGTAGTATTGCCCTGTGATGCCTATGATCTTTCTAGAAGCAGAATATCCCCATAACAACGTAAATATTGGAGGGTTTACACTGATGGCAATCCAATGAAACTCGACCTTACGTAATGCAAGACAGGCTGGATTTCAAATGTTTGGATATTTTTCAGAAGTTTTAGAATGGCAGCTAACAAGTCTTCCATATTCTGAAATTTCTATCTTAATTGCATAAGAGAAATTCTGAAGTGCTGAAGACCTCTTTGTAGAGCTCTTATAATCAATTGCATTTTATAGCAGATAAATATAAAGATTTTCACTACAGCACTCTACAGCTGGAATCAAAGATGGGGAATTAGAGGGCAGGGTATTTTTCCTACTGTGCTCTGGATGGCATAATTAATTTCATAGCAAAATTTCTTTCCCATCATTAAAATTGCCTGCTTAAAGTTCCCTCTGGGACACCTTGCTTTTGCATCTTGGCAAGCCATGGGGTTTCTTTGAGGGAAAGCGATCCCTTACCCTGTTACTGTAAGAAGTGAAGAAGGTGATGTTCTTTCTTTGTTCAGGGTTTGAAGTTATTAGATTTTCATTTGTTCACAGTGGAATACAGGTGAATAGCTGCAAGGCATATACACAAACATTGATGAACAAAACAGCTTCTATCCACATTATTGCAGCTAACAATTCAGTACTGATCATATACTCTTCTTCCTTCTGACTACAAGTAGTATGAATGCTAAAATGTCTGTGTAGAACCATGATAAGAACAATCTGCCTTTCCAACATAACCAAAGCAGCCAGGAGTTCAGGAGCCACAATGTCTATTCCATATCTCCTCTTCTTCAAGTGTGCACTACATTCCTGAATTATATTTACTCTCTGCTCCCCCAATGACAAGAGTCCTCAAGTTTTATTTGCACCACATCTTACTGTAACACTCTTTTCATCATGACTAAAGGCCACTGTTAGTATTAGATGCGGGTATGCACCAGATGATGAAAATCAAGGTCAAAAAGCAAACTTCACCTAAGCAAGTACCATAAAGTACCAAGGAATGTCAGTTTCTCAGTTGAACTGTGACCTCTTGCTGCCATATTAGTTTATCTCCAGGCCTGTAAGAGGAAAAATTTTTACTACTACTTTCTTTGTTTTTTATTGTACTCTACACATACAATGACAAACTTATCTCCTAGATGACACTTGTACTATCTGGCTGCCAACGAATTTAACAGAGCCATTGAAAGGATCCTTGCTACTTCAGATCATGGCTGCTCTATGACTTTTCCATTTCAGCACAGATTAATGAATCCATGATGCATACTGCTTCTTTGTGAGCAAATGCTATTCTGAAGTGTCACTCTACCAGTGATACTCTTCTTGCCTACCTACATCAGAACACTGATGTTGATTAGTGTAATGAGTTCTCAGTGTTTCACTTTCTACATCTGACTGACTTTGTTGCAATGGTCAATTCTCACTTCCCAAGATAAATAACATAGTCAGTGCTTTCTCCTTTTGACACATGTAACTGTGCCTCTGTTCTTGTTCAGCTTCTTTTCTCTCTGTGGACGCATTTCATTAAGTCACATTTTGTGACAAATCAGTTACACACAGAATGAGATCTGCATCACTCACATCTAACACTGTCAATGTCATAATCAAATGAGACGAGTTCACATGACCTGCTGAAAAGTTGAGTTAACAGCATTATCGCAGATGAGCTGAACTACCTCCTCAGTTCTACATGAAAGGATGCTCAGATTTCTATTCCGTTTAGTTGCAACAGCAGTAACTATCAAATATGAGAATTCATTCACCTGTAGTTGGTCACACTTTGCACTGTCATTTATGAGAAAAATTCAAGTTACAATGATTTGTACTATCTTACGGAGGAGCAAATAAGGATTCAGGGAGAAGATAAAAACCCGGTTCTTAGTTTCTTGACATCTACCATGACATATGGTCATCTCTAGACACAGTTCTTAGTACCTTCAAATACTTTGTCACTGATAAGAGAACCTAAAACAGAATATTTAGCCACTGATTTTGACTGGAAAAGTCAATCTTCAGCTCATCATTTTTCTTCTAACAAGTACCTACTTTCTTGGCTGTTCTCAACAAAACACCGTGTTCTCTTCAAAACTTATTTCTCAGTCAAACCTCCAAATTGTACCATTCAAAACTTGAAACCGTTTAAGAGATGCTGTCAGCACTTGGCAGAAAACATGCATTTGGGGTTTCTTAGGTACCCATTCTTCCCTGTCAGAGGGTCTCTCTGGGCGACACGTCCAGTAACATAACATCAAGACTCCACAACAGTAATTCAGTAAGATGCACAATTATGATGCGGCATGGGAGGCAGGGGAAGCCAGGACAACAGGGCAGCCAAACAACTCCCAAATGGCACCACAACGACACTTTCAAATGGAAATGCTGCTTTTAAATGGGGAGATTTGGCTCTGGTTTTTTTATTCATTGAAAAGCTTGCGTTTTCCATGGGGAAATAGACACATTTTCCAAAATAGCCTCAACCTCCTACAAGCTACGTTAGCAAATCCTAATTTTGCAGGCAGAAATTTTGAAAAATGAAGATACTCATGCAACAAGGTAGTAAATAGGTGAAAAACTAAGAACGGAACCAGAGGTTTCATGAAAACATACTGAATTAACTACCTCTTTACTTTTGAAGTAATGTCCTTTAATCTGTTTCTAATTCTTGTATTCTGATTGTCTTAATTTAAATGTGGCTTGTATTCATATACCTGAGGAAGGATTCTAAACTGACTTAAACTAATTGCTCACATATGGGTTGCATTGAATTAACTAAGTTGATCTGAAAATCTGGTAGTTAAATCAATGCAATCTCTGCATACAAATGAGTACTAAAAATTGCAGCTTCCAGATGATTGTTCTATAAGTTAAACCAAAATAAATAACACAGAAGGGCAAAGCGTGGCTTCATAGATTAACAGTGATAATTACAAGCAGAGGGTTGTGTAGAGGCCAAGAAAAAGATAAAAAAAATAAAATGTGCAGATATGACTTCAGAACTACAGCCATGTAGTTCAGTAGATAGCAATCTTTCCTCCAGGCAAGAGGGTACTGAAGAGGTTGCTAGGAATGGGAGGAAAAACTTCCAAAGCAGTTGCTAGTAATCAGAAATATTTTGCTAATAAATTACAGAATAATTGGACTGATTCAAAATCATTGCCAGTGAGTGGTGAAGAACCCTTGTACTTACTTTTTAACAATGAGATTAATGAGACAAACACTGAACAAGGAACATGCTCCAAGATAACAATTTCTTCCTGGACCATCACTAGATCATCCTGACCTAAGCATGTCCAACATTATCTAAAAGGCTTCGTCCAGATTCTCATGTCCCTCTTTCATGGGCTAGGCACTGATTAGGGCACTGGCTGCTTACAGACAAGTAAGACAAGTCTGTTTGGAAACCTGGAGTCCCTTTCCAATTTGGGGCCTGGAAGCTCTGTGTGTAAATCAGACTTGTTTCAGCAAACTGACACCTGACAGCAAAGCAAGGCAGTGACATGCCAGCAGGCACTGAACACAGTAAAAAAAGAGGAGAAAAGAAAGAGTCTAAGAAGGAGGAAGAGATGGAGGCAAGGAAGGTTGAAATCACCCTTCCCAAGCTGAGACATGTTAGATTTCCATTCTCCATCACCTCAGCAGTCTTCCTCAACAAGCAGCAGGGATAAGCCTCTGTGAGTCTCACCTGCTTGACGAATAAGATTGTGGAATTCCAAAATAAGACACTTATAAACACATTTTATTCAGTCCTGTAGGAGGCTGGAAAGCTGTTTTGCCAACAATGTTCTGTTGTTTTCTGAAGAAAGGTTAACAATAAATTCATTTGCTTTTTTCAACAAAATGGCTACTGTAGATTAGGCAAAGTTGGATGTCCCTCTCTAATGCTGAGTACACTCACGCATTCATCCTTCAATATTAATCTTTGTTAATCAGGAAAGATGCTGTTTTTCTTCTCCAAATGGGAACTGGCACAAAGCAGGTTTATTTTGTCACCAAGTTGCTCGGCTCGGTGCAGAAGCACAAACAGGGCCCTTACTGTACATGAGGCTGTGATGTGATTTACGGTGGACTTGGCCACAGGTTGACATATATGAAGACGTACTATACTTCTTCCGTTAGTAAATTATAGTTCTGACAAAGCACCATTATCTGAAATATGCTGAGTGGTAGCTTACAAAATAACAGAATCCCAAGCACACAGCTTGCCAACTCCTCTCCTCTGCAAGGCAGACACAGGCTAGGTAAAGAAAGTAGCACTGGATTCTGCTAGCTGCTCACCCTAGAGGAGTTTTTTTTTTTTTTTCTGTTCCCGCCACTAACACCACTTTTTTTTTTTTATTTTTTTTACAGTCATGCTGTAAAACCAGCATGATTATGATTATATCGCTATTGATGTCTATAACTTCACTGGAAATTCCCACTGTAACAGGCTATAGTGTTACATGACAACCTCTGCTAACTTCACAGGCTACTTGCATGGCAAATATAATCTCTCTGCAATAAAGTAATAATTCCTCACAGGTTACTCAGCAGTTATACGCATGAATGCAAGCTTTTCTCCTTTCTGACACAGGATTTCCAGCTCTGCCTGTGAATTCCACTGAGTAGTCAGGAGTTCCTATAAGACAAGTCGATTTCTTTGCAATAAATGTTCCTTTTATGTAGAGATGAACAATATTTATGTATCAGGCATGTCTGCAATACAGCTTCCAAGACAAAATAGAAAAACAAAACAAAATACAAACAAAACAAAGCAAGCCAAAAAATAAACAACAAAAGCCTTATTTTTCAGTTATACTTTCCACCTGACTTTGAAGGGAAGTGCATGTTTTCCATTTCACTAGACACACATTCAGTATATCCTCAGAGATCGGGCAAGAGGCACCCTAGCATTGCTAGAAGAGCATCTGAGAGACTGATCTGCCAACGAGTAGAGCAAGCAGTCACAGATAAGCAAAGCAGTTTGGGGTTACATCTGTAGATGCACTAAGTTCTTTGATTTTTTTACTTTCCCTCATGCACACACACTACAAGACTTCAAACCTCAGCTGAATGCTAATTCTATACCAAAAGAAAAGAAAACTAAAACAAATTGCACTTACATAACTGCTCATCCAAGCACAGTGTCTCTGGGCACTTCACAATGGTAAAGTTAAACGAAGCATTCAATATACACTTATTAAAATAAAGTATCCACTAGAGAAACCTGATGGACTTGTTGAAGTCTGCAAAATATTCAGAAAAAAAATTAAAATATGCATATAGAAAGCAGTAACAGATAAAACGATAAGCAGATAAAACCAAAAAAAGTGGGCCCAATTCTCCAGGAAAACCTCACACACTGGCAACATTGGACCAAGAGTCTATGCAAGTGCTCAGTAAAGCTGGCACAGAAAATTCAGGGTGCATAGAGAAATTTAAGACTCCTACCAGAAACTATTTGAATTTCAGGGGAGCCAAAAGACTTTCAAGAGAAACCAGGCCAAACACATTAGCAAACTGTAGCAGTCTTGCTGGAAGTTCTTAGTAAAAAACAAAAGTCAAAGAAAAACTAGGACACTAGATAGGAACAAATGTAAGCAGCTCATAGATTTCTGCTCACACAAGTATATAAGTTGTTTTTGCATAGCAATTGGCAAATTTTAATTGGGGGCTAGTACGATCAAAAAAATCCCTCTTGAAACAGATTTGTAAAGTGAAGTTACTTGAATACAGAAATAAATGACCTGATTTTTCAAAATAAGGAGCTACTCATCACCGCCTATTGAAGTTCAATAGAGCTGCAAGCACTCAGCATCTTCCAAAGTCAGGAAATTCTTAACTAGCTTCCTAAAACATATTGGATCAGGGCAACTAATTTATGGCCCTTACTATTCATTTTTATCTCTGTTCTTCAATTGAATCAGGAAGCTTTATATATCAGAAGATATCAGCAATATTCCAGAATGGAGGACAGATTTTTATCCAAATGTTTGGGTTAGTTTCCATTTAGCTCTTACTTCCCCTCACTCCCCCTCTGACTTGTTTTTAATGTAATATAATAGATGAATAATCTCTTAAAGGGCAATAAATTGTGAATATTTGTGGGTCAATGCCCGTGAAGACACCTATGAAGAAAATCGATGATCACCATCCAATCTTAGTAGCAAGGCGTTTAAAAATCTTTCAGATTAGAGGAAGCACTATCCTATTTCAGCAAGTTAAGCATATCAGGTTCTGGTCAAAAGTTGAAATATTTCACAGGAAAGCAAAAGACAAAGCACCAGGCTGACAGAATCCTCTATTTAGATGTAGAGAAAAGGGGACAAAAAAAGAACACTAATATAACCTCTCAAGTACTTGTTGTAAGCCACATAGAAGGGGTATTTACAGTTATAATTATCCTACTCAGAAGGCCCATGGCTAAAATCTGATACAGTGTCACTGAAAGTAACTTATATCTGCTGGCTGATCTAACCAAAGAATAGGACCATATTATCTATCTTTACTCAAATCAACAACTGAGGACTACAGTTTTTCTGTCTAGATAGAAAAATCTTTTTAAGTTCCTCATGGGGAAAGAAGAGTTTACCCATCTCCGTAAAAGAGTTGAAGGTGTTTTAATTCTTAATACACATTCAGACCTAACAAGTGAAGAACAGTACTGAATTATTGCTGAGCGTATCATATAGGGCAATACAACATTTGCCTCTAAGGAAAAACTGTGCTCCAACTTTGAACCAGGAGAGTTTCAAAACTGCATTCTGGAGACCAATATTCTGTCACTGCTATGAAACAACCCTAGATGTAACTTCCAGACACTTTTTCCAGTGGAGGTATGTCTGTAGTGTTTCTATCAGTAGAATGGCAAGGAAAGGAAGTACAGGGGAATAAAATTCTCTGTTTGAAGTTGGATTTGAAACAGAAACAAGCATTGTGCTTAGAATCATAACAAAAAGCAGGAAGGCTACCGAGTCTCTAGAATACTTTTGATGATACCTGATAGTGTTTTCCTTTTCTGAATTTCTTCGGGACTCCTTGTTCTTTGAGCCATCTGGCCACTCTCAGACCCAAGAGAGATTAAAGAATCAGCTGCATAACATTTAGTCAATACAGATAAGCTCACAGAAATATCCTCTACAAAAATCAATGTGCAAATTCAAGTAAGCCGTTCTGATCAAATGGAAAAAGGATTGCAAATTATTTTGACCATAACTGTAAAAACACTAAGGAATAAACAATGATGTAGGAAAGACCTTAAAACCTAAGTTCTCTTCATCCTATATATAAGCAATATAGTTCAGTTGTCACTGTTTGAATTAGGTAAATTAGTGCTTTCTCAGCTTTAAGGTTTCTTATCTTGTTGGAAAATTTATAAGCAAGCAAAGTCATATTGCCTGAAGGAGAAGACCTAGCTAAAACTTCAAAGTCTTCTACCTTTCTTGTCCAATTTCATTCAAAAATATATATATAATTAATAATGCTATATATCGCTGTAAAATGCTAAATGTCTTTAATTGTTGTTAAAGTACAACAATATTTACAAACATCCTCTGAGAATATATCACCAAAATCAGATGGAAGTATGCAGCATTTTCCAGAAATCTAATAATGTTTTTGTTCTGGTTTTCTGGCCAACTGGCAAGTTTGATTAGCAAAACTTTCCAGTAAGTTAGGTAAAAATAATAATAGAAGTCCAAAAAAGTAATATTTGTCATTTTTAAATGTCAAAAATAAAAATTTAGTCTTCTTCAAAAAAAATGAATCATCCTCACCCTCCTTCAGAGTATGACAAAGGTACTTTTAATGTGAATTCTCCACTTCAATAAGACCATCTTTCTTCAAATAAACACTTAAACATTTCAAACAATTATATTATCATTAAAATAAGCCCAAAGTGCTTCTATAAGGTATTACTGTCATCATTTTACCCATAGGTGGGCAGCTGCAAAACTACAAAACAGTTTAATGATTTGTCTGAGGCCAAACAGTAAATATTTGATAAGAGGAAAAACGATGATTCAAGAGATCAAAACATTCATGAGCATTTCCTTAGACAATTTTTTTTTAACCTCCTCACAGACTGAACAGCAATTACTCAGTGGTTCTCTAAGGCTGATGGCATGATGGATGCTTATCTCTATTCCTGAGCAGTGCAAACTACCAGCAACAGAAAGCAAAAATGGATAGCAACAAGGAAAAAAGAAAGAGGAAGAATTAGGTCTATAGAGCTCATTTCTCTACAGCTCACGAGGCAAATTTGTTGGCCTGAAAATCATGCTCACTGAATTGCAGCATTGAATATATTTCTCATGGTGTGACTCCACAGCTGCAAAATCCCAGCTGCAATTAAGTAACTGTAGGGTTGGCTGTTCTATCATTTTTATACATGCAGGCGCTCCAGTGGTGGCTGTGGCAGGCTGCAGCTGGCCTGCAGTCAGCCCCCAGCTGCTGCTTAGCAGAAAGGCTGTAACTGCAATCGTGTGTAAACGTTAGGAAAACACAAATTTTGCGAGTGTTGAAATGGTTCAAAATTGCTTAGCATTATTTCATCCTAGTACTTTTCAGCTCAGCCAGGTGAGTGTGGCTTGCTTGGAAGAAATCACAGAATGTGGTTTTACACCATTGGACAGGAAGAGGTGATTGGGTGACCTCCTAAGCTACATTTTCAAACAGAAAAAGGATAGTTGAATTTAAAAGTGGACATGTGGAGGAAATCCTCATGATTCCAGTCGTGAGCCAGTTTCCAATGATTAAAGAACAGGATGGTGCCTTTTTCTCACATTTGTCTGTTACGAGAATTTTCATGTCTTCTGTAGCATTGAGTACTGGCTACTGTCCAAAAGAATCACTGCGTTGGATGGTTCACAGATACTAGGGATGAGTTAACAGCATGACAGTTTATATGCAAAAATACAGATTCATGTCTCCTTCCTCAATACTAAAGCTACATCCAACGTGATGCAAGATGGTGAATACTTCTGAATATATCCTCTAGAGTCGTACAAGCACACACCTCCTTCATCAAGTGTTAGACAAGTCTAAGATAATTCCATCAGAAGACACTTATAGATGTGGAAGTACCTAACACACATGTGAATTATCATATATCTGATAGCTTTCCTTCATGTGTGGCATGTGGCTAAGCTCTTCCAAACTATCCCATACTTCTTCATCAAGTCCATCTGTTTTTTAGATGCATTCCCATCATGAGTTCACAGAAACGAACCGTATCAGTGAAGCTCCATCTTCTCATCTCTCATGATAATTCCCATCATCTGCAAAGTATCTGTTGATCAACACGTTCAGGGGTTGTACAAAAAAAAAGCAGACAATACCTCAAATAGCATAGAAATAGCCCACCGTAGACAAGAACAACTGAAAGTTGTTGAATATCTCAATGCAGTGTTTATTTTTGAGCTTCCAGTATTGCTCAGGAATTGTACATTTCATTCCTTTCATGTAGAGAAGACCGTCTCTCCATCACTTTAAGAATTAAGCAAGCTTTTTAAAAAAATGTAGAAAGCTGCCACAACGTAAAAGAGAAGTGTACCATCCTCTGCAAATATGCTTCATTTTTTTCAGCTTGTTCCAAGTATAAAGCACCATTAAAAGATCAGCCTGCTTCACTAACAAACCATTGTCCAAGTAACTTGACATTAGTTAAACCAAGAAGCTCTTTGTGGATAAAGGCAAGATTACGTGAGGAAGTACAGGTTCCCTTCCTGCCTCTTCTAGGTCTGTCACTTTGCCTGTCTGTCAGTAAAATACTGAATTTCACTTGGAGAGAGTTTTAATATCGTCACAAACTGTTGGCATACACACAGTATGAGATGCATTGCCTACTGCTGCAACAGCTGGAAAAAGAATGCCAAGCCCTGTCATTGTGAACAGTCTGTTCATCATTGATGCCAGAGTTCCTGGAATGGGATAACGTGAGCCCAGTACTTTCAGAGTGGATGTTTGGCCCGGCAATGAGAAGATAACAGGATGCCACTGGCCTGTCCTGACTAACGCTGCTGGCACTACCCTTTGGGCAGATTCCACTGTCTTGAATTGTCAGAAGAAAGAGTTCAGCCCCATTCTCCTCAGCCAGCACTTCAGCGTTTCACAAAGAATAGCAACATGGATACTGAAAGGAAGCAGGTGATTTTTTCCTTCCCGGGTGATCTCCAGATATAGCGTAAATTTTCTCCTTGCAAAATGAAGAGCACAAGTAGGAAATAACCTAATTTAAAGATCTCTGCTGCTGGCCTACAAGCACAACAGGATAAGTCAGTAGTTACCGACTGATTTGCTGTCACCATTTATTCCAACATCCCTGTTTACTCTAATAAAGCCTCACGCTATTGCCTTACTCCAGAAAACAAACCATCAGTAGGTCTTATTCACCTAGCAGGGTCAGTAAGATACACACACAAAGCCACTCGGACTTACAGACAGCAACAGCCTTAGGGTTTCATAGTATTCCTTCACAACATCTTCTGTTCATCCTATGGGGTCCTCCTGGGATGATTTGTCATGGTCCGTAGTAGGTTGCCTAACAGCTTCTTGCAAAATTCAGTGACAGGTTACATCAGTGTTTCAACTGCAGTGCTTCAAGGGTTCTTCTCTTTCTTGCTTTTCCCTTTGCCAACTTCCAGCCCCATCTATCATCTCAGCAGGAACGTTATTTGAAGTGATGACAATGCTTTGGAGCAGGTTACAAGGTAAATTAGTTTGCATTCATCACAAATTCTGCTAACAATTATACATGCTTCTCACAGAAATCTCCAAGACAGTAAAATTTTGGAAACAGTGGAGACTCAAAAAAGATCCCAGCATATCATCAACATGAACTCTCTTAAGAAGCAAAGGGTTTTGCTGCAACAGTAATATGGGAGATGCCATTTGAACAAAGAAACAATAGGAATCAACACAGCCCAATCATGTTTCCTGCAGGTCAGTAAATCCTCCTGATGCAGCTGAAGTGTCAAGAATAAAGCTTAGGACAGACGGATGGACCTTTTTCCCCCCCATATGAATCAAGTCATTTGTGAGCCTTGAAAGTCTTCCCTGGGCACCCTGATTCCATGAACTGATTTGACGTTCATTCCAAAACATGTTTCCCATCATTGCAAAGGGACATTTTAGTCAACTATGTTTTCAAAGTATTGTTTACATTCACGTCTCAGGATTCCATCAAATGCAAAGTGTCTTCACTGATTGAATGGCCACAGCTCCTTAATGGCATTCAGAGAAGAGAGCTGTTTGAATTTTATTTATTTACTTACTGATATATTATTATTATTTAGCTTTCTGCTTGCAACTGCAAATATGCCTTTGCTGCTCCATTAACCTGATCACTTCTCTATGTTTCAAGCTCAACTCAGAACGTCCACACAGAAAACATTCACGCAACATTTGGAGAAGCTGTGCCTTGCATTTATGCATGAGATCGTGGGTTACATTTTAATGAATATTTAACCTGGGCTAAAAACCTACTAACACTGTAAGTGAGAACTCAGGTCACACCACTCCAAGTGTGGAATACCAGTAAATGATTCTGCCACAATCATTCCCACAGTCCCATGGCAGTGGAAGGATAAAGTTATTTTGCCATTTACCCAAGGAGTCAGAAGAATGTCAGCACAAACAAACAATGGAGCAGATCTGTAGTATGGAAACTCACCCTGGAGTTAGGCTAAGTCAGATGATTGGAGAAGGATATAAAACATCCAGGTTTCCTGCACAGTAAATATGTATTTTCTAATTCTCTAATAGCACATGTATGTGTGTGCATATTAGGTCCTAGCAAAAGCTGCAATGGCAAGAAAGTATCAGTACGTACTTTATTGTTACCAAAGGAAATGGTTCCTTATCATCACTACCCTAACATATACAACGTTTGCTACTTGTTTCAGCAGTGATGCAAATTTTTTCAACTGCCAGCAAGTGTTTAAGACAGATGTTTCACTGGGAGATTCTGACTGGTTGATATATAAAATTTACAGTTTCTTAGGACAGAGGGATAAAAAGTAAAACTGGAGAATTTACAAACCACACCTGGGTTATGCTTCTAGTTACACCGTCAGCCCGCAGAGTAACTTCACTTCAGCGAAGCAGCGGTGAATCCACAGTAGAGTGTAGGAAAGAAGAATGCAACCTTAAGCCAAGGTCCCTACGTTGACCCATTTGCCTGTCAAGCTAAAAGTAGTAAAGAAGCTTCACACAATTCTACTCAGAAGGCCATCAACTGTTTTTTAACTATTTCCTGTACCAGAGGAAACAAGAAAGTTCACCAAATCCATGTTTTCCTATTTTGTCTGATTACCCAGCAGGATACACATTTCCAGGACATTTGCAGACTCAGAATCTGCCAGTGATACCACTGTTATCATTCAATGCATTATGCTGTACATTAAAAGAAGTAATTTGTATTAATAAGAGGAACAAATGAAAATAAATTATTTAGAACCATGTCATAAAAATTCTTATTCCTTATGTTTCTGGACATAAGATGATCTCAGTAAACAGTTCAACAAAAAGTCTTCTTTCTTCACTACTCATAGCCACTATAATGACATGCTCAGAGTTCAATATTGACACTCAGGGTCACCTATTGAATATGATCATGAGAAATGCCAAGTTTTGTTCTGTTGGAGCAGAATTGCCAAGTGACGCCTGTCTTTCAATTCTTTACTGTGCTTTTCTACCTCCCTTTTAACTTCTATTACATGGTATGATATGAAAGAAAAGATGCCTTCTTTCCATCAACAACCAGCATCTTCAGTACACTTCAAAGTTGCAATTGTGAAATACTTACAGATGGTGAAAAACATTTCTCAAAAAAAAAAAAGAAAAAAGAGAACCCTTATATTTAGGGATTGATCCATCAATGACGTTCATATACCTGGATGTACCACAGGTATGCCACGCACCATTCTACATAAATACGATCATTTTTCTCTTAAATGTACCAAGTGGCAAAATATTGAAAAAAAATTCAAAAATAATATATGAGAACAACTTCTGTCTTCCCTACTAGACAGCTGTCTTTTTAATCCACAGGTATGACAGTATATAAAAGCAACTTCCTTCCCAAATCCCTACTGGAAGCAACAGGAAGAATATGTTACAATCAGCTCCACACAGTCAAATGTTTTATTCATATCACACAACTGGGGGGAAAAAAAAAAAAAAGCACATACTGGTTAATTTTATCTAAATAAAAACTAAAAACCACAGTGTGGTTTTTAAATTATTTCAAGTTCTTTTCCTACCCCACTGAGGGACATTCTACCTATTTGGGATGAGTGGCATCAAATGCAGTTGCTGAGAGTGAAACCCCAGAGATGTTTACAGTAAGTCATGGAATCCAGAGGCCTTTCCACACATCCTGCAGATAAATGGGTTATTACTAACATGATTTTTAAAACAAGTGATCAAACGCAGTCCCACTTCACTTAGCCAAATGAGTTTCAAGGAGGAGAAACAAAGAAATGTGCCGCCGTTTTCAAGATTGATAGTTGCTCTTCTAACTCTTCCCCCACACACACCTGTTTTGCACAACATGTCACTAATATCATAGCCACTGAACTATTACAATCACTGCTCTTTTCTTGGTGATGAAGGGAAATTGCCATAGAAATGAAAGCTATAGAAGGTATAAACTCAGGAATCTTTCTAATGGGATTTTAACTTGTTCCAGGTCTGAGGAGAGTTTAAGCTACACTAAAGATTTTGCAATGCTATTATAAGACCATTAGCACTCTCTATTACTTAACATTAAACAGTTCTACCTAAGTAATATGGAAAATATCATAATAGAATAGGCCAATAGGGAGCAAAGCTACTTAAGAAATATGATATAGTCCATTATATTGAATAGGAAAGGATTAATTATTTTACGTATACAAGAGAACTACAAAGTCAGATTTTCTGCAGGTGACAGTGTGGATGGATTCCTTAGCGACAAAACAGTGACCACAGGTCAATATTGAGGCATATTTGGCAGAGCAACACAGAAAAGAAGTGGAAAGAAAAACAAGACATACTGCAAGTCAGATTATGGTGCACTGAACGTAGCTGACACTAAGGAGACATCTTTTCCAAGTGCTACATCTGAAACTCATGAGATCCTAAATACCTCCTAGATCTCACACACCAGATCTAGGTAAGGACCTGAGGACAGCTAGAGAAACTTAGGAGTGTTGTCACCTGCCATGTGGGAACTGAGCTCTCTACATTGCAGCATTTTGTGATTATGCTCCTTGAGTCCATCTGACAAAAATCAAATATCTTCAAATAGTCTCTCTACTAATGTGAAACTACAGTAAACAGAGCAGTGGATGGTATCGACCAGTAATGATGCATGGTGCTTCAGGACTTGCATGTTTCTTGGTCCACGTCATGTTAAACAGGAATTTCACATAAACTCGATAGGTTAGCAAAACAAAAAAAATAAATAAAAAAGGAAGTGGGAGAACAGCAGATGAAAGATAGAAGCTGAACTGCATAGGGAGAGAAAGACTTTCACTGAGAAGTAAAAGACAAAATAAAAGATAAATTCTAAACTGAAAAGAAATTGGGACTTAACTCCCTACAGGGGTACAGCAAAGAAAACATTGTATGCTGAGATAGTGAGGAAAAACAATCAAAGAGAAAAACCAAGCAAAACCGCATAAATATTTACATTTCTATTCACACGACCGAAAAAGTATAAAGTGTAAGAAAAACCAGCAGCTTGGTCCTCAGGGGGTTTCTCAGTGCTGTTTTGTTTACACATAGAGACCCAGGACTTGGCTTAGAGCTTCTTCCATTAGCTCTACTGCAGAGTTGCAAATAAAGAACCAGGTCTTTCAGTGGAAAAGATATTCAGATCTGTCTCCTATGGCTACAAAGCTTCTGTAGTGTGGTGGTTCTGGCTTAAAGTTCATGCTGTAAATCTAAGTAGCGCTGGGTGAATATCTGATTACAATCCTGGAAAAAATGCCAGACAAACTCTTGCTCACATCAAAACCCCAGAAAGATAACAAAACCAGCACACACTTGTCCTCTGATAATACTTCTCTTCCTTCTCTGCCTTCTGCAAAGTGACAGAAATACTGGAAGGAATCTCATTTTCAGTATACGCCTTGCTACCAAGATTTCTAACACAATTTATGGACTGTAATTATAACTCAGACAGTGAAACATATAGGAACTGAAGACAACAGCTGTTCTCAAATTCATGGCTAACAATACAATGTTATCAGCCCAAAAAAGCAATTACAGACTACAGGACCTTTAAACCAGAAAAAAAATGAAAATCAAAGACCACAGCAGATAAAGGCAGTGTGTCAGTACCCAGCCTGAGATGTCGGTCAGTCATTTGTGACTGTAAACTATTGACAACCTGCTCTGCCAGGTTATAAGATGCTGGTATCATTTGCTTATTACTGAAGTGCAGTTAAAATGTCCAAACGTGACAAACAGTGACAGCTCTACATCATGTTGGAAAGGAAATTAGCACCGTGGTTATCAGCTGAAACTAATGCTCCAAGGAAGGGAACAGCAATAATGTTTGATGCACTGTCAAGGATAACTGCCGTTTTTAACAAGGTTTATTTGGTAACAGGTAATAACCGTAAACAGCAAGAGCCAGCAGCACGGACTGTAACTTCTGAGGACCAAAGCAGGAGGTGCCACACAATTCTTTTCTTCTGTGAAACCAGAGCACGGGGACTCTGAATTCTTTGAAATCTTAGAGAACGCGCAAAGTTCTAAGCCCAGGTCAGAAAGGCACACCAGATGCCATAACTAGACTAAACATCAACCTCTATAACAGCAGAAGAGATCTCCCCCTCTTAGAGCTGCTTTAGATTTATTTTATTTTAACCTGTACTGTCTTAAGCATACAAACTGAAAACAGAATACTGTGCTACCAATGTTTTAGGGAGTAAGCAAGCTAAAGGAGCATGAAAAGGTGCGTGGAGATGCTCTTCTTCACTAACTGATTGTCATGACTTCTTACATTCAAGATGAAACTGGAATTTAAAATTTCTCCTTGCTTTGCTTGTCCATCTTTTCTCCCAGCTTGACTTCTCCTTTTTAGCCTTTCTCTTAGGATTTCTTACCCCTAGCTCTACCATTCCAAGCACTTCTTTTCTCTGTACTCAGCCAGGTCTTCCTCACTGCGACTTCAGCCGTAGGCATTAGCAAAATGGGCTGCTTTGA
The DNA here is from genome assembly GCA_013396635.1 of Penelope pileata. Classification (NCBI taxonomy): domain Eukaryota; kingdom Metazoa; phylum Chordata; class Aves; order Galliformes; family Cracidae; genus Penelope; species Penelope pileata. The sequence continues at coordinate 92,959 of WBMW01001799.1, forward strand.
TTAGAAATGTGTGAGTGGAAGGCAGATAATAGCCTGGTTCTCTACACCTGATCTCCCAGTGAGGGGTCATTGATAGGGGTCAACAGCTGAAATAAGTGTCTCATCACATGAAGAGTTTGTGAAGAAAAAGCTGTACTGTCGAATAAAGTGGAGCACAGCAGTGCCAGGAGTTGGAGGGGGCAGAGTCATCTATATATTTAGGCTGGTTTGTGTTTCGCAAATTTTATTCTGAACAGGAGCTGTCAGCTCAACAGAAATGGAGCCTGAAGTCCTGTATTTAACTACAGGACAGATTCATCTGAGGGAGTTGCAACACCATCCTCCCAGAAATTGGTTATATTGTATTGGAGATACAGAAGCAGCCACTGTTTCACCAAGACTGCTCCCAAAGAAGAACAATCTCATCTTGTACACAATAAAGCTGCGATAATCATCCTGAGGGATTTATTTTTCAGCCAGTTCATTGATGGGCTCTGATTAAATTATCTCCAGAGTAATCCATTTGTTGATTGACAATTTTAAAATAGCGACCATCCCAGATCATTTGACACTGACTACTGATGAATCATCAAGCTAAAGCCTTTACTTCAAATACTACTGTTATGAATGAAATGTCAAATAGTGACATTTGATATTCTGCACCAATTACTGCTGCGCATATGGGCACATAAACACCACTTAAGCAGAGTCAGAATCAGGCTTTTAGGAGTTCAGGGATCAAGAGAGACAGGCTACTTGTCTTGTCTAGGTTTATAGACTACATAGCTATTGAGGGTCCATTAATCAAGTAGGGAAAAAAAATCAGCTATTACGGCTGTTGCAAAAAGATACAGTCTAAAAGAGGTTGAAAGGGTTATGTGTCTGTGCTGGGCCATACAACCCTTGCTGCTCTTGAACAGCCACCGGTTCATGCTTCATTCTGAAATGAATTACACAAATAAGGACGTGCTGTTAGGTTAAAGGTAATGAGAGAGAGGAAAACTAAGATTGAAAGCTGACAGACCTTCCAACAGTGGGAGGCAAAGAGCTGTGGAAGTCTGATTCTTAACTGGTATGGTCAAAGGTACAAAGTGTCTTACAGAGAATATTCCTGTATCAGGTCTTGAGAGTCAGTCTTGTTTCCTCCAGAGTATTTTCTATCCCTTGTATTTATAAGGGCAACAGCACCTGTGTGTCTCCTGTACATAGGAAAGTATAGATAATAACTTTTACTCCCCCACCTTTCAGACTCAAAGCAGTCAACAAAAGTGAAATGAAGAAATAAGGAATACCTGGGGATTTATTAGGGGACAGAACCATGCCATCAATCCAGAACTTGATACTAAACAGCTTTTTTTTTTTTTTTTTTGAAACAGAAAGCTTTGCTGCTCAACCCTGAAAACTTTGTGGGTTTTTGAAGCCTTTTGAATGAGTTTTGAGACAACTTCTTTTGAAGGTAGGGCTCATCCTTGACACTAATGTAGAACTAGGATACCTCAGATGTTTAAATGAAATTTGACTTTAAAATTCTGAACTCAAAACTCCAGAGTTATTAATTCCCATGCAAACGTACTTCCTAGCTTTCTTATTTTCTCTGGAGCATACCACTGACCCTATTTACTGCATCTCCCAGCTGTATGTGTAGCTACTTCTCCATTCGGTGAGATTGTGTTCAGAGGAAGCCAGCATGATGGATAGCAGAAGTCCTTTGACATACTGTGTCATTTATCACATAACAGCCTCAATCCTGCTAACAGGGCCTTCTCCATATGTCACTGTCAGCTCTTATGCCACCCCAATGCATCAAAAAGAAAAGTTTGAATATGAAGCACTGTAATTCTTAAGTCACAGCTCATTGCAGCTTTCCAGACATGAAGAACCATTCTGTCTATCTGCCAGCTTGTTTGTTTAATTTTCACCCTGTCTCACACATGTGAGAAATTAAGCCTTCAGCGTAGAAGAAAACCAGAAAAGTGTCAGGTCTAGCAGAAAAGAGGAAGATAAAAATCTCCAATTCCATCAGGAATCCAATGTGACATTTTGAAGTGTAGAAAGAGCCTATGAGCTCTAGGTATTAGAAAATTACTGGCAGATCTAAAGAGTCCCTTCTCCTTCCCAGCCTGGGAAAGATGTTCTTTAATGGGCTGATGTGAATGTAGGAAGCTTAAACCAATGCAGATAAGCTCCTGAACTCAGCTGCTTAATGGAGGCATATCTCAGCTTTTCCACCTCTTCGAGGGTACAAAATGGAGTTAAGGCTTCCAGGAAAGCCTCTAGAGATTATCCAGTAGGTCTTGCTTTGGGCTACCTAAAGTAATCAGAAATCACTCCCTAATGCAAAATTTCAACAAGTCAGTTCCCAGGTGACACTTGGAAACAAAAACAAGAGGAGACTGGAGCCACTGCTTAGGCCTCAGCTCCAATCTCCATTATACTAAACAAATTTATACCAACACAAATTTATCAGTCTCTGTGCTGTCTCTCGAGTGTTAGAGATGACAATCTGTGATCCATCCAGGCTCTTTTGCCATTAGTCTGTAGCCTGAGCATGGTACCAGCTACATTCATTGATTATAATATCATGATTGGGCTGTCTGAGCACAGACAGAAGTTGATTTTGTAGCACTTGCACCTCTCTGCTTACTACACCCTAAAATATTTTCCCCTTCCAGTGTGAAATAGCCAAGAGTATGACTCTCCACAGTTCTAATCTCGAAAACATTCATTCAAAAAGATTAGGGCTTGCTTTCACACCTCCTTCCTCAGCTTGTTCTTACAGACTCCATCATGAGCCCTGATCAGAGCCCCCCAACACCACCCAGGGATCCCTGACTCTCCAGATGAGGCTGGAACAGACTCTTTTTAGTCCCAGTGTCCTTGAAGCACCCACGATTGAGCCACATCTAACTGGGCAAATTGTCATATCATCCACCCAACGTGTCCATGAGTCACACTTTGGCAAGTCCAAAGTTATAACTTCATTTTTCATATTCTTTCAGCGACGTATAAAGATGGCTTAAGCTCATATGAACCATTTTATAGACTCATTTTGTACTTGCTAGCATTTCCTAGGTCAGAAAAAGTTCCACATTACTTTGAAGGATTCACAGACTCCCTCAGTGTGAATGGTGCTCAATTCCAAGAATTAAGATGCCAGTTTAGATCACAAGTGATTTCAAAATATGATTTGCCACTTCATTAGGTTATTGTTATGCAGTCTATGTATATCTCCATTACAAATTTTTCAAAAGAATCACAGGCATTACAGCTTGAAAATTAGTCAGTAAAACTTTATTAAGCTAACCCTTAATAGGATTATTAACGTGAAGGAACTAAAACTTAATTTCTTCCTCATCAAAGATTTACTGACAAAATTCATGCCGTTACTGCATTTGCATTGCTGCTCTCCTATCTTGATGTCTACTCTTCCCAATATATTAATAAGCTGGGTCATACATCAACTGGCTCCAGGATTCCAAATTTCACTGCAAATTTCAGCATACTCAAGGTTTTTGGGTGGCAGCTTAGCATCATCTCAAACGGTCTTCTCAACACAGATCAGATCTTAACTTTTCATCTCCTCTATTAAGTATTCACAGTAGATAACTTTATGTGGAAATATTAAAGATGTGATAGAGCAGAGCCTAGTGAGTCCTCCAGGAAGCCTGTGGGCCAAGTTACTAACAAGCCCTTCAAAGGCCTTCACACCCCTATAAGCAGTTCTCTCCCTGGAGCTGCCAGGATAGAGTTCTGAATCAATGATATCAATTCTGCATTCCTGTGTATTTCAGAGTTTGGCGTAAAGACAGGCTTGTTTGTGTGTACAAAGAGAAAGAAGATAAAAGAATGATAATTCAGCTGGGGGCAAGCCTTGGTCATCACTTGAACCACAAGACAGCAGGGGTTGAATTACAACTTGCCATGACAGTGTCCTAAATAACTGTTAGACAGAAATATTAACTTATACTACAGAAACAATTACAAGAGTTACCCATTTGGAAAAGGATAACACACTGCTGAATTGCTACTTTTCAGACACCTCAGCTCACGTTCCTCAGACTAGAATAGAAATTTCAAGGGGGAAAAAAAAATTGATAAATCAATACAAGTCTATTTCCAAATAAGGCAACATGTTTTCAGCATAGCACACCGCAAAACATATGCATATTTTTGTGCCTAATTTGCACAAACCCATTCCCACAGGATGAACATAAAAATGAGAGCACAAATGGCCATTTAAATACCTAAAGTCCAACTTGAGTAACTGTGCATATAAACGTATGTGTTTTTTCAAGCAAAACCGCATCCTTTTAATCCTGACAATCTGTATCAAAATGGTCTCTAGTAGCATGGCATTTACACGCATAGAATACTGTTCTTGGCAAACCTCAAAATAAACTCCTTATTTAGGCTTATGTCAGGTTTAAGCAAGAATTAGCAACACATGCCCCACAGCTAGTTTGTGGAGAACTAGTGCTTGGTAGGCACATGCTGTTTAGGGACCATCCATTCCATTTGAGACTGTGCAAGTAAAATTACGGTTTCAGAGTTGCTACATGTGTTGCTTAAAGAAGGATAAAACGCTTAGGGAGAACAAAAATGCAGTATAGAAGAGGTTTGATTGCATCTAAGGGAATTATTTTGAAGTCACTCTCTAGTTCACAATACCTACTGCAGGCCTAGTTGCTGCAACTTCTGCCCAATAGCTTAAAATCAGCAACTTCCAGCATTCCGAGGCGAAAGGTTCAGAGGTTATAAAGAATTGCTTTGTACCAGCCCAAAGATGGTACACTAAGCAATGCCTGACATCAAAGTAGGTACAGTTTTGTTATAGCTCTTTGACACCCTTTGGGACAAAAGACACAACGAATAAATCGCTGTCATCATTACACACACAGTCCGAACTGACACGTAGCAGCAGAAAAAGGAAAAGACATGAATGCTGGTAAAGACAGTTCATTATAAGTAACAGCCCTGTGCTGGGATTTTGTCTTGCTAAGAAGCCATATAATGGAAAGACATATTTGATTCTGATTATGTCCCCTGCTTATAGCAACAAAGGCTTTTTCTTAATATTCTCCTTTTTATTCACATTCCCAGCCGTATTAGTAGTATGAATTTGGAGGCTCAACGCCATTGATACGTACAGTGACTTTGAACAGACTGTGTGCTTGATGAGATCACGTACTGCTTAAATCTGTCTGAAGACAGATAGAGAAGTAGAATAGTTCGAGGGTGCCCTCACCTGCACACGAGTGAAAGAGACAGAAAGCGCTGCAAGTCAAAGTACAGCTCTTCAGTGCTTTTCTCCACTTGAAAACTAGCATGTGCACAAAATCAGGCACCACATTCCCCAAGCACAAAGGTATTCCAAAGCAAGCTTTCTTCACCTAATCTACATGTTCTGAAGCGGGGGGAACAGCTATTCCTCCACTGCCTTCAGTAGTGAGCTTTCCATCTTCAACCTTAATGAATGTTTATAGTGAGACACAGAACAGGTCAACCAGGAAGTTTGTCTATTCCATGCAGACAGTTTAACCCAGAATACGGCCTGCCTTTCCAGCCTTGACTTTCCAGAGATCTCAGCCTAAACCAAAGGAGTTTATTTTGAACAACCTGTAAATATTCAAGTGAAATGTAGATTAGTCATAATCTCCTATAGCTCTTTTGACTTCGCTTTCAGGCCTTGCTTTACAGCTCTGCTGTCACAAGTATAATCCAGACCTGATTTGCCTAACATTACGTTCATCAGAGCATAGAATTCACCACTAGCTCAAATGTGGTATTGAGTTTTCTATGATACACATCAACATCTATTAGAGATTTGGATGACAGACCAAATCTTTCTGCATGTCATTGGAGTAAGGATTCAAAACCATGATCATGCTTTGTAGAAATGACTGATTAGTGCAATAAAGCACATTAATACCCAAGCCTCTTTTCCTGCTTCCTCTCATTTCTAATTGGTATTAAAACAGTTTATGATTGTTCAGCTGCTCTGCACTTTACATCCTCTTACATGTCATCATTGTTTGGAGGATGACAGAGTCACTTTTTTTTTTTAATCTTTGCTTTTTTTTTTTTCCTCCTTTCCACTAATGATTTTTTGCTAACTATGGTGCAATCACAGAAACAAGATCTCTTCATATAGATTTCTTGTGATCCCAGGTAGAGTACTAAATGGTTTAATGATTGTAAACAAAATATTTCAACTTACACAATAGCAATCTCCCACCGAGATGAGGAACAGCCAGGTCCCACACAAGAGATCCCTTCCCCTTGGTGGCTGGCTCTTAAATGAGCCCAGGGCAGTCCCATCCTGGGTCCACCCCCTCCTGGTCACATGGAGGGGGGTACAGGTGTTCCTTAGGCCAGCCACCACCCTTCACCAGGTGCTCAATCCCTAATTCAGGCCATGACCTCTTGTTTCCCTTACACTAACAAACAATGAGTACGGGAAACGTTCCTCAACAAGTTTTCATTAGTGTTAATGCTTATCTGCTGGTAGAAGATGCCATAGATCAGAGCTAGAACTGAGAATCAAATTTCAGCTTTAGGCAGTGTTCAGTGGGAGCAGATGCCCCCTGGAAGAGCTGGCACTTCCTTCTCCATCAAAAGCTGAGCTGAACTTTTGGGAGGGAAAAATGAGAGGATGTGGGAGATAAAGAAACTTTACTACCAGAGATGGCATTTGATGTACTTAGAAAGAATCCTTGCACTCACACAGAACTTTGTTACTGCCTAGTAACTTAACAGGAGTAGGAGGAAAGCTAAGAGAAAGGTCAGAGGAAATAAGATAATAAAAAACAGCATTATGTGAACATATTGACCTTATTGTGGATTGTTATATGTACATATTTAGAAATAAAACACTTTGCTTATTTGCAGTCTATAATACACATGCAGTGAAATAATAGGTCTTTCTCAACTATTATAACAATTATAACTTAAGTACTCATCATTTGTCGCAGACAAATGAAAGCAATCCAAAACGTGGTTTAGGATCTATATTGACAGCCACCTCTTCTTCACTGTGTTCTGCATCCTCAGACAAAGGACAAGGAAGAGTCCTGTACAGCGTAATGGAACATCTAACTATCTTACATAAGGACACATCCACTTGTGAAATTCCACAAGCCAGTTCTAAAAGTTCAGGGAAAAGTACCTCAGCTCTGAACACTATTTCTACAGCATCTTACTGCAAAAATAATCACTATTCCCATGCAAGAAAATATCACTGTAGTTATCTGAATGTTCCTGTCAGGATTACAATATCATTGAACCAGAGCATGTTCAAATATTAACCTTATAGTTCTGCAGAAGTTACAGACCCAATGTGAACCATCACTGGATCCCTCTTCCTTGCCCATCTCCTTTTGTTTTGTATTGTTTCCTCCAGCTCAAATCTGGGCTGTATGACTTCAAAACCTCTTCATTTTCCTACCCCTTCAAGGCTCAGAGCTGCTTTACAACATTAGAAGTGTGGTTGATATTTTTTCCTGACTGCCAGTGGTGCTGTCTCTTAGGTTGCAGAAGAGGTTTTGATTTCCCACTTTGTCATTCCATCATTGACTTAGTGTTCTGTCCTTCATTTTCTTGCTGCTTCTCTAGGACATGCAGCTGGATTTATAAATTAAGGTAGCAGTTTGCTCAAACTACTGGAGTAAAATTTGCCCATGTAATTACCCCAATTGCACGTGCAATCATATGAACCATATGCACAGATGAAGAATTCAGCCTCAGCTGGCTCTCTGTAGGTGCACTGCACAAGCAAAATTCACACAAGCAATTTTGAAAACACAGGCTTCCAAATGAAGCTTATTTTTGTAGATATGCCTCTATGTCCCATTTTTTAAAATACCATTTTCACTTGCTAGTCCATTTCTCCAACCCAGGGCAGTTATATATCTGCTCTCCTATCACAGTACTTTGCCAGCTTCTATTGGATTCTTTTATTCAGATGAAACAGGGTGCAAGGAAAAGCAGAAAAGAAACACAGAAATACAGACTTTTAAGAACAATAGTAACCAAAATATAAAGCTAATTCAACATATTTAAAAGAAAACTCACGAAAGCAGCTCTACCCTCGTATAACCAAGCTCTAGATGTTTTTATTCACATGCTTTTAGAAAGAATTTCTGTGCATATATCACAAAAAATGATGTGTTTTAAGTATTAAAAGGGACTGAATGGTCATATAAAATTTGAAATGTCACTTGGAACTCCAGGGATGTCCAGTTTGCAGAATGAAAGAAATACTGCTCAATTTATTACACAGTGTAATATATGAAGGTATATTACAAGAGACAATAACCTTCATTCCCTGGCAATTTCAGCTTTCCAGGTAGCGTGGATAGTGCAGTAAAGTACTGGACATTCTTCATTGCATCTATAAAAGTGAAGTTTTTACAATTTCATTTTGTGGACTTTTTTCCCCCTATCCCATGAATAAAAACTCCAACTCTGAATGTGCAGCTTCCAATAGGCATTACCTTGGGTAAGAAGACTCAAAATGGTGATAAAATTAGCTCCTCCACCCATGACGTTATCTCCCGTCCAATACATTCAACATATATCAGTACTACATGCCTACTACAATCAGGTATCAGATACAAAATCCAGGTTTGGTAGCACCCACAGCAGTTCTCATCGTAGGTTTATCTATGGAGCCAGCTGGGTCAAGGTTTGCAGGTACATCCTAAGAATTTCAAGCAAGTATAAAGAAATTCCTCATTTTTATAGCGTTCCAGTCCCTTCACTAAGCCTCACAAAGCTTCACTGGGTGGCTGTAGAAGTTATGGCAGTGAGATGCTTTCCTCATCCTTGGATATGACAGTGAAGGAGAGCAGTAACTACAAAATTCCCACTTCCATGAAGCACATCATGAGAAAAAGGATCAGACTTCACAACAGATCCATTAGCCAGAACCCCAGAATCCTTTTCATTTTTGCTAATTCTAAAGCAAATTGTGCCACGAGTGCATCAGTTCCTAACAAGGGACGAGCTGTTCCTTGCCTGTCTGAACAGAGCCTAGCACAGGCACAATCGCTATGGGAATAATATATTACAAAGGGGGCTTAAATGAGCATAATAACAAACAAAAGAGAATCATGCACAATCAAACTAACACAAATAATAACATAATTCAATCAACCCATTAACTTTACTAAAAGCCAGCTTTGTACACCAGTCTCCTGGCTCCTAGAAACGTCAAGAGAGCGCGCACATCTGATTAAGAACTCCTGTTGTCAGTCAGGAGAACAGACATGAATGCAGAACAAAAATAATTCCTTTCTGAGGCCACGGAACATCGTGTTCATATCAAATGTTCAGGCTAACTTAAAAATACAAAGCAGCAGCCATCTAAAATGAAATAATTTCCAAGGCTCAAAGCTGAATTGTTTAGTAGTCCAAGACATTAATATCACTGACCTCACATCAAGTGATTTTTGCAGTAAAATTCCCAAGAGACCTTGAATCATCCACACAGATGGGGTATGACAGCGTCAAGGGAGATGCACTCAGCTCGTGGGGTACCCTCACTGTTTCAGAGCAAACTGCGCATGCTTTTGCAACTGGAAGCCTAATGAAACAGGAGACAATGCATTTGATCCTTTCAGTTCTTAATGTGACCATTAACTAATTAGTTTTTGTGGACATTTAGAAGACAGATTATACTGTTTTCTCCAAGGACAAGCACTTTTTTAAGATACATGCAAGCAAGAGAACAAGGTCACAGACTTCAAATACTAAGAAACCCTATGCCCTGTCTGTGCCAGACCTTCTATTGCAAGGTCTTTCTCTTTGATCTCTACCGAGGCATACAAACAGTGGTACAGTTCTCTGTGCAATTTATCAAAAACTAGCAGCTGCATTGGCCTGTTAGTAGGCTGGACACTGGGACAAGCTGTTATTATTCAATAGATTGAGTGTATTCTCCTGCCCAAACTGCTGGAAGCACATGAGATGTGCTGGAAAACAAAAGGAATGGCAGCAAATCACCCAAAATTTCAGCTACTCAGCTTCCAGAAGACACAAGCACCAAGCAATAAAGCCAACTACTGACACGAGAGTGGTGCTGAGACCCATAGACAATGGCAGCAGACAGGCTCCTGCTTTAGAGACTCAACCAAACAATAAATTAGGTGAGGGTGTGTTAGAACAACAGCTGGCTGCTAATTAGTCACAGCCCCCTCAGCAGGGTATCAATAAAGTGGCAGAGAACATCTCAAGTAAATTAAATTTTAAAAACCCCTACTGCAATCACTCCCCTGACAGACCCTTCCTTCATCTCCCTTCTCAGCTTTTTATTTATTGTAATTACTTTAGTAATAAGATTTGTTTCCTTGTTATTATATATATTACTATGCAGGGCAACAACAACAACAATAGCTGGAAAGAGTTATGTTGCTTATTTATCTCCTTTGCTGTTATTGGGCCACTGGGTGGAGAGAACAACGAGGAGGTGGGTGCCTGGGAAAAGCAGTAAATAGAAGAGAAAGCATATTCCTCAGGAGCAGAGACATATGGGGACATATTTACGAAGGAGGAAACACTGACAATGAGCGAATAGATCTAATAACTCACGGGGCCCAGCAGTTCCAGCTGATAAAGGAAGGAATAAACAATACTGCAGTGAAAGTGCTGTCAGAGGGGAGTCCTGAGGTGCAGCTCTCTGCAGACGGATGTTTACCACAGGAAAGCCAAGGATGGGCTGCAAAATCAGCACAGGGCAAAGGGCTTTGTCTGAAGCTGGGTCACCTCCCACAGCGCACTGATGTACTCTGAAGTGTTCAATGGAGGGTCAGAGCCCACTTCTGGGTCCACCGAGGAAGAGCTCGCAGAGACAGCTGAGCAGTAACATAGCCCATGTTTTACCTTATGATCTTATGTTGTTCAGGTACCAGCCAGATTTGCTACCCTAACCTCCCAAATCATAGGTCTCTGCTAAGGCAGGTCTTCTGAGCTTGTCAGGAGCAATACGGCTGGCTGGTCTGATCCCCATTTTGCTAGAAAAGCTAAAGGTGGCACAGAAGCACTCAATGTGTTAAGGATGGCCTGCTGAGCAGACCATGCTGCCCAACAACTGCATATTCACCAGTTTTGCTTCACCACTGGAGCCAGATCGCTGCCCTCCTGGTGGGGGCCAGCTGAGGCAATGCCTGCAGCAACAGAGCAGCACTTAGATAAGAAGCATCTACTCCACTCAGACAAAGTTCACCCACAGTTCATAACACTTCCCAGAGGCATATTTTGAGCCACTACACTCCCCAGACCCGGCATTTTCATCCACTCTGAGGTCCTGAGTCAGTGCATACAAATATGCCACCTTATAACATGAAGATCAGAGCACAGCCATTCTAAACAGGTAAGGACAGAATCTTTTGCAAAACAATCCTTTTATCCAAGTATACCTTGCATTCCACATGCATTTACCTGACTACTGTTGGCATGGTGGTGCTAATTTAGCACTGGGGCTTCTGAACACAATGTGATCTGTCTGCTAAAGAACAGCAGCACACTAATCCTGGAGTACCTCTCTCTCCTAGAGATAAGATCTCCCACGGCATTAGTGACAGTTTGTAAACACTCCTTTCCTAGCCTTCCCACGTCTTTGCACTATCCTTAGAGAAACGCACACATCATAGATTAGATAGTTTGGAGAGAGCCTTTAGAGCATGTTTGCAAAGTGCACGGCATCAATTTAGTTATGCAAGGGTAGATTCTGAGAATTAAACTCCTCTTCAACCCTCTGACCAGAGAGAAATAATAAAGAGAAGGAGGGGGAGGATAGGAGGGATGTCTACAGCTGCGTGGCTTTGTGTGACACCGCCTCAAGATTTACTCCTCAGTGATGCAGTTCTGGATCATAAACTGACTCCTTAAGTCTGGCCATTAGCTTTTTTGCTGCGTCCAGTTCTGCCTCTGACTATCTGGAGAACAAAATGTCTCAATGCAGGAGAGTGAGCAATAATACAGAAGGAAATAAAAGCTATATATATACAAATAACACTTTTGGGTATAGGGACAAAACTGCTTCTATTCCTTAAAAAAAAACAAAAAAAACAAAAAAAAAACTTTTTTTTTTTTTTAAGTGGGGAATGCTAATGTTTTTCCCTTTGTAACTTTTGAGAGCATGCAGAGAAAATATGTTCTGGAAGTATTTTCAAAGGACATTTCTATCTCTCCATTTCAGTAATTGTCAGGGTTAGAGCTTTTTTCTGCTGGATACCAGGAGGCAATGAACAAAGCTCCATAAGTAAAACAGGATGGAATAAACAGCCTTACTGAAGTGAGAGTGAGTATCAGCAGAGACAAACAAACCAGCTCACCTGCCTTACCTTTAAGCTGCAGAAAAACTTACTCAGCCTGTGTTGTGGAAGAGCAGGTGCAGGAGAGAACAGGGTGTTTTTAGACCAAATAAAGAATAGTTCATGGCAATAATCCAAAATGCAAATCAGGATTTCCTCTTCCTAACTGCTACTATGGTTACCCCATGCCTTTGAAGAAATCATGCAGCTTCCAAAAAATTCATCTTCCTTTACCAAAAAAGACCCACCAGCTCCCATCTCCACTGATTGGTTCAATTCATTTATAAAAATGCATCAAGTTCTTTTCATTGAAAAGCTTCTTTGATTCAACAAGAGGGAAAGGAGGATGAGAAAAGGGTGGACAGAGGGAAGAAGAAACATAAAAAGGAGTAAAGGAAGAGGAAGAAGGTGGCAACGTAGCAGAGACATGCACTTAACTGCAATATTGGGCAATTCAGGATTTGCAGGGGAGAAGAGAATTTGTGAATGCACAAAATACACATGTACTGCATGGGCAGTTTGCCTTTTTTTTTTTTTATTTAAAAAAACTCTTATCTAGGAGTTCCCATCTCTTGCTTCATCAATCATCTTGCAAGGCCAAATCATTTTTAATTTAATGTTTCTGGGAAGTAGGGGGGAAAAAACATTCATTAAACATAGGCATAGTTGGCAAGTATCGAGTGTTAGCATTTGGCAATATTTATTATCGCTGTTTATAGTGATATAAATTAGGTTATACTGATATGATGAATAACTGTAAATTTAGGAGTAATAAATAGCAATATTTATTTGGAAATTGCAGTGTCTGAAGAAGTCCAGCCAAAAAAACCCCATGAAATGCTGACTACCATGTTGCAACTGTGAACACGTGTGGGAGAGCCAGCTGTGTGTGTGCAGAAGGCATGCAGGTGTGAGCAGACACTGAGGAATGGCTGCACGTACAAGCTGCTGACAGGAGGATTTGCAGCAGGTGCACAGAGAAGACAGCCTATGAGCACATCACAAGGTAGCACGCAACTGCACAGGAAAATGTTGGTGCACACGCAACTTAAGCTTATTATCACACACCTGAGCATCACATGGAACACTGTGGACAGTCAACAGCGTCCTGCATTTCTTTGTTAAAAAAAAAAAAAAAAAGTTTGCGCTGCCATAATTAAGCTTTTACAAGTTCCCTTCCTGACCCTGGTTTCAGTAGCAGAATCAGAAGAAATAGAATATGCTCCTCATTGACATATTTCACTCCATTTCAAGCTGTGCAAAGGTTGTGGTATGTCATTATTTCATTTTCCAGGAAGAAAACTCAGAAAGAAAGAAGGGGAAACGACCAAGGTCACATAGTCCATCAATAGCAGAGCCAGGAACAAAGCACAGGTCTCTCAGTCACCCAGTATAGTTTGTATCAGTTTCCTAATGAAAGTGCAACTCTCCTTCATGGATTCTCCGCCGCTTAATAGAGTGAAATTCCTTCTGTAGCTTCCCTATTTAACTAGGATTTCGTTTACAAAGGGGATAGAGGGATGAGGGAAAGCAGTCAAACACCAAACAATACTTACCTTGCGTTCTCAGAGAACAACCTTCACACAAGAGTCAGCTTACAAGGATGCTTTCTCTTAAGTAGTTTAATCCATCTGTCACTTCAGACTGACTTACACTACTATTACTGGAGATTAAGACTATTTTTTCCTTGTAATTTATATCAGAAGAAAAAAGCTTAAAACATACAAATAAGCATATCAGGTCAGACCACAGGTCTATAAGAGGGGCAATATTCCACCTCCAGCAGTGGTCAAAAGCCACCGTGTGACAAAGCGTGATATCAGCTATGTTAAGAGTAGTGTCTAATATTTAAAATATACAGCCATTATCAGATCGGCTGAATATCATTTAACAAACCCTACACCTGACTGCTGTTCAGGATGGAGTGAAACAGTCACACAGCAACATAACTGCTCATCACTTCTCTCTGGATTGAACAGACTCAGATGCAATATTTGATAGTGATTCATGTTTTTGGTGATGACAACCTTACTCTTACATACACACCTGCATCACCACTACCTTCATTTAGCATCAGTGATAGGGCTGCAACTCCCTCCACCGCTGACAGACAGGCACAGGTTCTCAGAGCACTGACTGAAGTGAAAGGGATGGTGGAGAACTGTTTCCTAGCTCAGCCACACACAGTCAGAGGATAATCGCATTACTGCCGTCATATCTGTGACAGAGGAACCTTCTCTGCATGCAACTTTCAGATCACATTAACCAAAGCAAACAGCAAGGCCCTGATCGTCTTGTTGCTGCACAAGGCTCTCAAAGTGTGATTGCATGGTATCCTGCTGGGACGAGCACTCTTCCACTGAGCTGTGCCTGCAGCAGGGAGCCAGCTGGGGAAGGGGCACAGCTGGGTTGCTGGAAGAAATCCTTTGTAACTGTGCACTGGCATTCATCTCTGTGACGGGCAGGGAAGCATTATATATACCCTGGCACACAGGATTGGGGAGGAGGGAGAGCGAGGAGCTTCAAAAGAACTGCCAACAGAAAAGAATCCAACTCTTCCTTAAATAAAGATACAGAGATAACAGGACTAAAGCAGGATTAATAGCAGGTGATAGAAAGATGGAAGGGTAGTAGGGAAGATGCACTTGCAAAGCAAATAGATTCAAAATCAGTCTGATTACTAGAAAAGCCAGTGACAAGATGAGTTGGTCAGGACAATCAGACCGCTCTGGATGGCTTCCGCAGCCGCTTCTGTCATGGAAGAGGTCATTTTACCTGAAAACTTTGGGCATCATCCTGGCATTGAAACAGAAGAGATCATGTCTCATAAGAAAAGATAAAGCAGCTGCTTACCACATGCAGGTATTTCCAGAGCCCAGTGCAGAGCCAAGACATTTGTTGGCCTTGATAGTGGATTTGACACATTCTGTGTATGACTGTAAATCCCAAGGCAAACAAGCGGCCTCACAAAATGTGTTTTAGAGAAGTAAAAAATACGTAGTATATACCTGCTTACTAGTGCTTAGTCAATAACGGGCTACAGACGAGCTTCCTCAGAAACCAGTTTCCCTCATAACATCAGCAGTGATTTGAAAGACAACAGAACTTAACAGGGCACTTAAGCCTGGATGAAGTAGAGCATTAATAGCCAAAGAAATTTGCACGTGCACTCACAGACATTAAGGGCCTAGAAGACATTTTTCTTTCTGCAGTGTGCTCTGTCATCTCCAATAAACTATCAGTAAACCCAGAGCCCAGAGAAGAAGCATTTCTTTCAGTGCAGGAGGACCTGAGTCTACTGCAAAAGCATATGGGAAAAAACAAGAATATCTGAGGCACAGGAGGCCTCACAGCATAGTATTTAAATCAGAGCATGAAGGAGCGGTTCTTTCCCTTCCCCAGGCCTCATGATCAGCCTCAGAGCCATGGCCAAGTCCCTGTCCCCCTGCTCCTATCCCACACACAAGGCCTACCAAACTTCGCTCATCACCAGATTTAACTACAGTTTAAGCTCCTCTGCACCAGGGAAGGCAAAACACCTTCCCGTGTGACACGAGCTCAGACAGTGCACTTCACCCAGGTGTCACTGAGAGCTCTGTTCTCCCTCCTGAGGGCCCCTTCTCTACTGCACGCACTCCTGACAGCTGGAGAAAAAAGGTCAGACATTCCCTCCAGTCCTCCATCTGCCGGAAACTTTAATTAAGCACAGTGAAAGGAAAAACAGAAAGGGGAAAAAAGTCACAACCTTTCATTTTTTGCTTCTGCTGTCTGGAAGGATCAGGGAAGCATTTGGTGCCAGCAGAAGCTTTGAATACTTGGGGGCAGTATCCAGTGCCTCAGAACAGTCCTCCCAAACTCATGTCCTGGGGAGCATAGCAGCACAAAAGCCGTGTTCATAGTCACAGACTAGAGACTAATGGAACAGCCCAAGATGCTCTCTACTGAAGCCCTCAACCAAAAGAGAAATGAATTAGATTAGGCTGAACAAATTTTTCCTAGGGTCCTATTTTTGCAGCACTTGATTAGCACAACCTGACCTGAAACCAGATGAACAATTGTAGTTTAAGTTATTCTTCTATACTTTGCTGTGAGTTTCAGTGCTTGTCTAAAACCATATTTCAGCTGTAAGATTAGTCCATTCCAACAAGCTGGAGGACACAGTTCTTATTGAAACCTGCAAGCATCTTATTAGCAGGTCAAAAAGCAAATCTTCCCCAGCTTCAGGTGGAATGTGATCATAACATCCTGCCCCCACAGAGACAACTGAGACTTACAATCAGTCCACAACTTACAAACACTCAATGAAGTGAGCAAACTCCAATGTCCTCAGAGACAGAAGATTTTTTTCCAGTAAGTGTAACCCTACCGTATCTTAGTGCACTTGTCAAGCCCTCACAGGAATTCCTCTTTCACTAGCTGAAAAGCAATCTTTATTTTGCTTCATTTTAACATATCAAGACTTTCTGCACTCTTGGGAAAGAAGACGATGTCAGTAGGGATGGGCAGAAGCAATGTAAAGGCAGCTCTAAAGAATGCAAAAAGGAATTGGTATATTCGTAAGCTCAGAAAGACTTTGGTATCTCTTGGGAAACGTGGGAGGGAAGAAAGAAAAGGAGGTGGTAGAAGGAGGGAGAATCATTATATGGAAATACTTCCATGAAAAAGTGAGCATTTAATAGATCCTTATTCATCTTTTCCCCATTCAGACTATATAAAGCATTAATTAAAGCCAGCTATTCCCAAATATATCTACTTGCAGATGAAGCTTGCATTGCTGATTGAGCGAAATAGATAGATCTCCATTCAGCAAGCAAGTTCCAATTTGTCTGGTACTGCTAACACTCCACCCAGGCAGCTGAGACATCTTATTGCTCCACACGGTACAGAATCACAAACATCTGACACGCACAAGACAGCACACTGAGCTATCTCCAAGATTTACATTTTACTTACAAGATTGATAACAGGATGGATAAAACACAAGACTTAAGACAAAGAGAATTCTCCCAATCCAAAACATTGAAGACAACATCTGCTAGGTGTAGGAATAAAGCCTGCAGACCAACCCAGTGAAAACCCATAAGTATGTTACTTCAACGCACTTGCCATTGATGACTCCATCAGGATTGAGCATGGGGACAATCTTGAAAATGAAACATTTCCTCAGGAGATCAGCGATGGGATCACTGCTCACAAGGAACTCCAGGGTCCCCTTCATTACCCAGCTGGCATTGCTTTCACCAGGGTGAACACGGGCCATTAGAAAGACGTAAGGGCGGCTGTCTGTAAAACAAAGCAAAGGCATGAAGATGTTACTCAGAGAAGCCGCAGAGGCAGAGTTGTTGAAACTAACCATCATTTCATATCCACCCAATACAAGTTAGAAATAACGTGCACAGCTAAGGAAGGCTGCTGCTTTTGGTGTAAAGACAGTTTTCAGTCACATAGACTCAGATTTGCTAAGACGATTTTCAAAAGATGCAAACTAGAACAGCTAAGCTGTTTCTAGTAATACGTCCAGCATGGCAGGCATAGGTTGTGGGAATTCTGGGAAGGTTTTTTCCCCCCACCCCCCAGTATCAAAATCTTACTGAACAGTTCATTGATAAGCTCTGATGAACCCGTTTCAAAGCAGACTTGCAATTTGGCAGAGAAAATTGCCTTGTTATCAGATATGTTATTTGTTGCTCCTGTGAAAAAGCACCCACATTTGGCCTAGTTACGTGTCTCCAAAAACTCCCTGAATACAGATGCTTAGAAAAGACCAAATTTGACAGCAGATCCTTTGAAGATCTCATCCGTGTTGAGTATAATCCACGGATGGGCCAAGGAAACAGGAGAAGACAGAGGGAGACATCTGTCAGGCAGAGGAAAGAAAAGGAAAGGACAAAGCAATGATGTGTCTTAAAATTATCCTTTTGTGAGTGTTCACAATCTCAGGCCGCTGTCACAAGTCAACCTGACAGATTTGCTTTAGTGGAAGCCAGTATCTGTCAAGGAATCACAACGATGCCATGATGTTTTTTCCAGCTCTGTCAGAGCTCAGGCTCTCTTCCCTTGCACGAATTGAAGTGACCCCAACTGACAGGCTTTGGAGCAGTAAAGGGACAGAAAACGATCAAAGGCATCATCTGAGTGTCCTTGTAAACAAATGCTGAATTAGCAAGTTATGCTCCTGCGTCCTTAGCTCCCAAAGCTGTCCTTCAGTTTTCTAAATGCTTTACAAATCATTAATCAATTAATTTGAAACACAGAGGTAGAACGCCACGCTGAAATAAATAGACGTTACTGAAGTGTTTAGTGATTTGTCCAAAGCAAAGGCTTTCAGAGCTGAGAATACAAGTTAAAATTTTCTCATTTCCCAAAGAAGGATTAAGCACTAATTCTTTTTAAGTGCATGTTCTATACACTTCTATTCAATCTGCACATTATAGTGCAATATAGTTACATTTTACAGGGATGTAGACAGATTTGAAAACAACCCCACCTGTACCCCTCCCTACTCTTAAGCATTTGGTGGGTACGACCACACTCTCAGCTCAAAGAACTCATACAGGGCAATCACATTGTGGTTCAGTAAGGTAACTGGAACTCTGCTACTCGGTAGCCATATATTAGTCTTTTATCACTCTTACAACTTATCCTGACATTAGTATATTTTGACCAGTGTATACATGAGTGCCCAAGGCACTAGTGGATTGTGAAAGATCCCTTCAGTCAATGCAGAAATATTAGCCATTCTAATTTTTTTTTCCTGAAAAAAATAGCCAAAAACATATTTCTATTCTGCTCCAGCTAGATGCTATGCATTACAATCTACCTTAGCAATGCTTTAAAATAGCAACAACCAGAGACTAGCTTTCACAAAGACATCAGCTGCATTTTGCCATTTCCAAACATTTTCTTCTTTTTCCCCATCATCATGATTTAGTGCTGTTTTGCAGGCTCATTGCTGAGCTAAACTTATGGGACTGTGCTGTTGTAGTGGAGAATGAGGCTCTTGAGGACTCCTAATGGACAACAGCTGTAAATAGCACAAAGCAAAATAAAACATGTTCTTTTTTGGAATTGATGAAAACAGCTTTAACAACTCTTGTCTCTTCTGTATATTGGGAGAGCACACAGCATGTTAATTGAGAGATTCTTTCTTCAGTCAAAGTAAGAAAAAAAAAACAAACCTGAGAAAGGGCTATCTCAAGGGCTTTCTCATCTCAGAAATTGAAGGTGGTTTTCCATAATTCTGCTAATTAAAAATACTGTGGGACTGGCAGAGACCTGAGTCTTGTCAAGGCTGATATACCACTGCCTTAGATACAATGTGACAAAAGCTTCTAGAGTTTCCTGATCTTAAACCCCAGGAAATGGTGGAGGTAAAGAGACCAGACAGACATGTTGTTAAACAAGAACTACAGTATCTGTAAAGTATTACCTAAACTGTTTTCCTGTGGATGACAATAGAGGCATCCCACATCCAGAGGGTCCAGCCAGGGAAGCCTCTCTGCCAGCTGAAGCTCCCTTTAAATGCTCCCCTCCTGACGAGCATATCTGCAACTCAGACATCTCACCCAAAAGGGAACTATAAACAAAGGTACACACCAGCAGGCAAACTGTGGGTCTTGTTAAGCACCTACACAGGAGCCATCACAGACAAATGCTGTGCTCCCCCATATCACACGCAGCACGAAGACTAATGAAGCACTTAATAGAGCAGAGAACTGGTGATATGGTCATAACGCTTGCTACCCTTGAAACACCTGGGAAACAGATCTGACTTTGTGACAGGCAGGAGTCACTCAATCCTGTAACTCTAAAGCATATTGAGTAATTTGTCTGCCTTGAAATTGTTTTAAATAACCACGATAAGCATTAGAACTTATAAAAGCAGCGGACAGCAGCACTTGGCACCCATACTCAGTACACCATCTGGTAGGCACCAGTCAAGATTTCTGTGCTTAGCTGAGCTGCTTCACTTCATTCCTGACTTGCAGTGCCCCACGATTGCAGTCCTGGCCAGGCCATTTCAGTGCTACCAGCTTAGCTTGTTGATTTCTGCTGGTGCTCAGACACCCTTCCTGTGTGCTGACTCAATTCTGAGCCCCTTGAGACTGCCTGGTGCCACGCTGCACCTGTCTTCAGGACACCAAGACACAGGTTCTCATGTACCCCGTCAGGGCCCAGAACCGAGCTCTGTCTTCAAAATCCCCAGGCCAACACTTAAGCAGAATCCTCCCCAAGTTCTGGGGAAGCTGCCAGCAAGCTCAGGTTAGCCATTTATCTCTGCAAAGCCCACATGACACATAACCTTCTCTGGGAATGTAAATAATAGAAAGAGAGAGCAGAGGAACCTTTTCATGCTACATAAAGTCTCATCCAACAGATCTTGTCTCATTACTCTGTGTTACATTTTGACATGGCCAGGATATAACATGGCACTAACAAAACCAGGGAAGAGAGACTAAAGTATCACTGAAGACTCTTGCAAAACTTTGAGCAAAAACCTTTTGAGTAATAATTCTAATGTATTATCTACTTCCCACCTTCTCCTCTCTTCATTCATTTTAGCCATGGATATATGCATGAAAATAAGAGCCTTGTTCTTCCAGTACTGCTAACTTCTTGCTTAATCTCCTGTCTGTTGTTGGGATCTTCCTCTCAATTTTATCACAAAGATTCACTAAGAGGTGTCTTTGACGTTACTAATCACGACATCAGTTGGGGAAAGAGCAATCTGAAATAAAAGAACGAAACCCCATTAACACATCAGCATCCCCCTGAGAAGCACAGAAAGGAAATGAAATGCATTTCCAGATGCCCTGACCTGGGCTAAAATTCTAAATTATATCAAGCAGAGATTCGGGCCATGCCATTTATAAAGGGACAGTTTTAAGACAACACAAGGCTAGGATTTTATAAGGAGTCAAAGGAAATGATATACATAGCATGTGAGAAATTCAACCCAGATCCAGGTCTTGACTGGGATAGTTCTGGCTGTGCTTCTGCATAATTCTCTAGCCTTTAGCCCCAAGTCCAGGGCCATTAAAACATAGGATTTTTTTTTTCCTCTTATGCCTAAACACAACGTGACTTTATCATGAGCTTTGCACAGATCAAAGATTCAAGTTTACCCCCAGGACACAGGGGACAAAACAAGAAATCTAACTCCCTCCCAACTTAATTATCTGTGACCACTACAGCATATTTTGAGAGTCAAATGATGTGTAAAAAAGAGCACCAAATGTAGCTCTTCCATGCGTGTCACCGCTGCATCTTGCCCTGAACGCATCTGATACGCCCAAGGCTGCATAGTTACACAAAGTCAGACAAAGACAGGATATGGTGTGATGTACAATGAATATATTAAAGTATGTTAGTTTAAAAAAAAAAACTTCAAATACTGAGATCACAGAAAACATGAGACTGATAGGAGGCAGAATCCGTTTCAGTCACTTTACTCTCCTAAAATTTTTTGTCTAATTGTCACTCTTTCAGATACTTCAAGATACAATTCTTTCCTATTCTCCCCCACCTCAACATTGTCTCTTTCCTGACCCCGCTTTTGGCTAAACGCTGCAAAAGCAGACACATATTAAGGCAGTATACATAGCTTAGCAGGACCAGCTGTTGTTTTTCAGAATTATCAATGAGATATTCCTCCCTCAAATACGCTTACATTATATGCATTATTAGTTACCTGTGGCAAAGAAGTGAACACTACAAATTGCCTTGGCTAGCTGTTCTCTGCCTTCATAGCTTGGTGGAGGTATTTCAGGCTCCAAGTTGCTTGGCAACCTCCTTTTGTGCATGTGTTTTATGAATTCATTCACCTCTGAATCAGAGCTGATCAGAGATGACTGTGGAGATGAATATGGGTACGGAGTGCCCAACCTTGGTGCAGAATGACATCCTACTACTGCTGGGTTTGTCTGTTGTTTGTTTTTGCCTTTTTTTTCCCCTCTCAACTCCAGGAAATTGGTATGCAAGTTTTAAAATCCATTTTGAGGTAGATTTCAAAATCTCGAATTCTGAAGGCAGAAAGAATCACCAGCATCAGTTAGCCTGACCTTCCATGACAGAAGCTAATGGAAACCCACATGCTCCAATTCCTGTTCAAGCTTACCCTCACATAAAGAATAGGGGAACAAACAAATCTTGTTTTCAGTACTTGCAGCCATGGAAAGCCTCCAATAAACAATTTTCAAAGGGTTATAACTAACATCTTCATTTTAAGTGGGTGCATCGGCATTATTCTAGCTGAAACTTCCAACCACTGTATTTTGATCTAGACATGCCAACTTAACATTCATTATTGACATATCCTATCTCCCTCTGCTCATCCTCTGAGCTACACAGATACTACCAAGCTTCAAAATTAAAGCCACATACCTGTTTAGGCACAGCTACTTTATTAGATTCACAAGCACTCATCACAAGCAAGCTGCCTTGCCTTGTTGTAGAGTAAGAACATTCCTAACCATGATTACATGCTGCAAATTCTCAGTCTATCCTAGCAGCAATATCCAGAGAGAGACTATAGAGAGATTCCAAGGGAATAAAATCAAGATGGGCGACAGCTGCTTAGGAAGAAGTACTGCCAAAAAGAATCAGAGGATTGTACCAGATGAGATGATGATGCAAAGCAGTTCCAAAAGTGGCAGCTCTTGTCCTGGGATGTACTAACAGGCAATGTCCCAGCTAAGACAAGGAACGCTGTTTTTACTAATTTGCTCAATCCAATGAGCAAAAACAACTAGCTGAAGCACTACATCCACTGCTGCCCACCATACTTTATTGGCCTCTTCTCCAGCTTTCCATTTTTAAAGATAAAAGGTTCAGAAGTCATAACTTACGAAGAAAATTGGAGAAAATGGATTAAAAGCCTGAAAAGGAAAGATGAATAGAGAAGAAGCAGATAACCTTTAAATTGCAAAAGGATGCTATAAAAAGAGACAGCAATCGGTTGCTCTCACTGTCCACTAGGACTGGGTTCCATAAAAATAAATGGGAGTTGTTGCCTATCTGCTAAACCCATCTGTAGCAAAATGACTACATTCTCTGGTGTGTGCCTCCATATTCATACCACCTTCCTTTGGGTCCTTGTTCATGAAAGCTGTATCAAGCCAGTGCAGTACCCAGGACAATATCAGTGCCAGACATATATCCAGAGGTCATTCTAGCCATCAGGTAATCCTAGCTACTCCTTAAGAAATTTGGTCCAGGAATCCCCTCTTATATGTCAGAAATTCACTCCATGTCCTAAGAGCGGCTGGAATTGCTATTCCAGTCCAAGCAGCGCTTCAACCCCCTCCTTTGATCTCTCCCATGCAAGGTGTCTGCTTACTACTTAATGTCAGCCACTTAAAAATATGTTAAACATTAGCCACTGATTACTGACTAGTCAGAAACATTTCATCATGATATTTTGACATCTAGGCTTCTTCTCAAATATAAAACAGAAATAGTTACAGAAAATTCTGTCTTTTCTACTCTGTTACTGACAGCCTTACTACTTTAAGAATAAAGTTAAATAATTAGTGGGATTCCTTTCACTCATAATTATCTTCCAAAGTCCCTCTATTGTTCTTAAGCTTACTAGTTTCCAGCTTCTGTGCATGCCTTAGCGTGCCTTTTGAGAAATGCAAGAAGAAAACAAAATCAGGTCCAAGAGTCCTCCCACCTAGGTAGCCGACGTAGGGAGCCCCAGAATATCTGTCAAAAGCAGGCAAGGATCTATCATCCCCTGCTTCCATAACACACACATTACAGCCTTAATTTGTTCTCCAGCAGCAAGCAATTTCTGATACTCAAGTATTTTCTTCTACCATGTCCTGACCATTAATCCATATGTTTTTCAGCCACCATGGGAAAAATGTAGATTGCCTTCCAGAAACGGAACACCTCTGAGCCAGGCCAAGTAGAAAAGAGAAATATTTTCAAGTTAGATACACTTACGACTTTCACCTTCTGGGTTTTTCATATGAGGGTAACAACACTGGGCTGAGAGAAGATGCAGTCAGTGGATGCTCAAAAGACTCGAAGGCACTGGAGCAGAGATCCATCTAAACAGACTACAACATCGTGCTCATTCAGTGCGAGCAGAGCAGTGGAATCATTGCCCTAAACTGTCCCATATCTAAAGGAAGGTACAGGCAGGACATGAGTGCAGCAGAGACCTGAAGGATAACTGCTGCATAGAGCAAAGAAATCCATAGAACTATGAAATCCACAGGCTGTTTTCTGAGAGAAGGATTTCATCTGAAATGAAATCAGGCAGGAGGAGCAGACTGAAAAAGTTTCCATTGTCATAAAAATATCTCCCTGGGTAATCCACAGTGATGGAAAAAGGAAACTCCGATAATTTATGTGACAGTTTAATGGGATTTTGGTGACACATGATACTTTAGAAAGAATTTGCCCAAATAGGACAGACAAGACTTTAATAAGGCTTCAGCTTCAGAACAGCAATATTTTTACCCTTTACTTTCGCATTTCATCCTACATATCCACTACTTACCCACAGCCCATCTATCTCATTTGCAGGGCATATTTCAATACTGTGAGAACAACAATTCTGCACATTCTGGTGACGTCGCCAGCCAGAGAAACCTCCATGTATCTGATCCCTAAAGGGATCGAGCTGACTTTTCACCTACAGGGCAGAGCATCAGAGCTTTGAATTCTGAGACATAAGCTGCCCATGGGCCACATCCCCAGCTCTGTGGATGTCATTAGTAGTTTCTCTGCAGAAATCAAGGGTAGCAGATGGACAGTCCGCAGCAGGACTCACTTGCAGTGGGGATGCCCCCATAGTATACTCCAGGAGTACATGTCTTTCACACTGAGTAATGACCTAACCCATTTCTCCTTATGAGAGATGGCCTTTACCTCAGCGTAGTACCCCCATGCTCCTCACTGCCATTGCTTTGAGAACAGGCACAGCAGCAAAAGTAGTTGCTTAGAGCACTAAACGAGGGTGAAGCCAGGGTTAATGGGACGAAACTTTGCAGGGGTTGAATATCAGTGAATTATATTGAAGTGTTTCCCCTGTGGAGAAGTAGAATTTAGCATTAAATATACATTGTCCAGAGCACTAGAAGCCATTCTGTACAATCTTGCATTAGCTAGGGACAGAGATAACCCAATAGGCATTTGTTTTCTTACTCATTTCTATGGATCCACTTCTGAAGCCCTTACTTTTCTGGAAAAGTTTCTTATGGGAATCTGGGCTGAAGAGAAATGGTAGAAAGCTGTGTGAAAGATTCAGTGCCCAATATTTCTGTTACCACAGAAGGCTAAGATCAGCTTGGGACCTGCAATGAGATCTGTTAGCCCTAAGATGGGCATGGCAAACAGAGCACTTGTCAACATTTTTTTTTCCTCCACTGGGAATATCCGTCAAATTTAACAGAAAAACATGTTGTGTTGTGTAGTCCTTCAAGCAGCTCTGCTCTACAAGAGACACATTCTGTAGTAAAGAGCAGCTTTTTGTCTATACAGAACAGAGATTTAAAACCCAGCTAATACCACCTGCAGCATAAAGCATTGCTCATTCTTAAACATGGATTGTGTCTTTAAGAGGTACAGATCCATCTCTACCTCTGACTTGAGGTCTTCCTCAGGGAATGACTTGTAAGAAGTAAAATATATTCAAAGGAAGTGCAATCAGAGCCTCCCATTATCAAAGGGATAAGATATCAATTTTTGTCAAGATAAAAAGCATTGTAGATGGGCTCTGATGGGAAAAATTAAATTCTTGGTCTTCACTTAATTTGTTATTTATCACTCCACTACTCTAGAACTATTCTGGCAGGGAATGATTCTTAAAAATATCATCTTGTATTTCTCCTGCAGTTAGCAAGCTATGAGAGTATTAACTTGTGCGTTTTGTTACACATGAAAAACTCATAGGAAGGGAGAAAAAGGAAAGAAAATGAATTGTAGAAAATGTACCATCATTTTGTCAACAACTTCTCAGTGAGGGACCTTGTGCAGATTCCCCTCATCTATGGAATTACTAAATTGACTTTGACCCTTGTTTCTGTCCAAGTCTATCCTATGTTCTAGAGTTCTAATGCCAAGAGCTTATCCCAAAAGTAATTCTCACTTTCCACATATAAAAAGACTGATAAGAGAAAAACATCTCCCAAATTCAAACAGTGAATCTTATCTTAATAGCAAGTTCTTAGATGAATTCCTCATAAAATTAAGTAAGAGAATGCAAATAAGGGAATAACATAAAAGGTCTTTCAGTGAGATCATCACGACAGCAAAACCAGTGTCGGCCTAATGACCTTTTCTCATGATGCAAGCAGTGCCATTTTTCATCTTCTAGGCCATGTGACATGTGCAACACACATACAAAAAGGGGTTGACTGAACTGGAACCGTTTAACGTTGCAGCAACGCAGAAATAACATGTTTAAATGAGACAGGGTACCCTACTGTCCACTCTTGAATGGTGCAGATTCCTGTATCCTTCAGACTTGACAAGTCTACTTCCGTATATATAGCATTTTCTTTATAAAGAATTAAGTGGGATGTGCTAGTATTTGTGATTAATGGAACTTGACCATTCACATACACAAAAGAGTTCAGGAGAACTCATACCAGTAACCAGTTTACTGTTAGTGGCTGATCCTAATCTCTATTCCCCTACTGCCAAACAGCAACCTGGAAATATTGCAGTTTTAACCATTGTTTATTCAAACCGTTGAATCAAAGGCTCTCAGTAGCTGTTTAGGTCATGGGTAGAACACAAATTTTCCAAGGAAGAAAACATTGATAGACCCTGAAGTCCACAAGCAAGTTCAGAACCAAGCAAACTTGAATACTGTCATACCTAAGGATGAACAGAGAATCGAGATCCTCTGGCATGATCAGAACCTCAGGATATTTGACAGAAAGATAGGTAGAGCAAAATTTGACACTGCAGTAAAATAGATAACATACAGAAATTTCAACCAGCATGTGGAAAGACACTGTGCAGTCACATAGTGATGTAAGGTCAGGAAGAAGTTCTTCCCTTCAGATGCTAGTGAGGCGATTTCTGATGAATCATGTCTTCACATAAATCACTACAAGGAGTGGAATGTCAAGCCAGGATGACTGCTAGTCTGAGGAAAATTGTTTCTTCCCAGGTATATGATGTTAGGAAGGTTGGACAAAAGAAAAAAAAAAAAAAGCATTTTTTTTCCCTCCCTTGATATTGCTACAAAGCACAGAATAAAGGTATTCATGAGTAAAGGGGACGTGTAATGTCCAGCATCCTCTTGCTTTTCCTTTCATACTTTGTATCATTACAAAGTGGGAGTTTTCACACGAGACATCATTTTACTCTTTAATTCATATCTTAACCGATATTCTATATTAAAAAAAAAAAAAAAATCTCCAGAAGGTTCTTTTTGTCAAATAATTTAACAGCATGAGCGATGGCTGCTGATCAGGTTGAATTTCTGATGTGTAGCACAACCTACACAGACTACACTACAGCTCCATGAAGCTGACACTGTCAGACATATCTCTTCAATTCTGGTGCCTTCATGCATTTTCAAGCCAACATTTCCCTAGCAGAACTTTCCCAATCAATGCTACCAAAGAATCCTTCCATTGTACCTCAGCCATTCTTTAGTCTGAAGGAATCCCTAGGATGAATTTCTCTCTTACTTGACATGAAGCACTTGCATTGAAACAATTTCATTTCAGAGCATTCACTACCACTTCACCTTCTGCTTTGTAAGCTATCAGAATGCTTTTAAAGGAAACACTTATTTAAATAAAAAAAAAATCTGTGGAAACCATGGTAATGACAGGATAATGGCAAGCATTGCAAAGATGATTTATCTTCCTGCTACATCTAACAAAGCTTCTTACACCAACACGTTGCTTGTAAAATAAAGACTTCTAGCTCATGTTTTCTAACTGCAAGAATAAATTAGTAACAAAAATCATCTTACATCAGAAAATAACCTTCGCCTGTCATCTAACATCCCCATCTACCTCAAAATCAAAAGGTCTCCTTAGATTATTTTTCTTTTCTGTATTATTTAGCGTGCTTCCTTCATGGATGAAGAAACCGACTATTCAGTCTCACTGCCTGCCTGTAATCCAAATTCATTTTAGAGTTTGCATGCATTAGCTGGATGCTTTAATTTGATTTATTTTATTTGACTTCTATTAAATTACATTTGAGACAGGTTAGCAGATGGCCTCATGGGGAGCATCTCACCAGCATTACCCTGTGTGCAAACAGCTATTATTTTATCTGAGCTGAGCCCAATTTCAAGTCACATCTTGACAAGCTAACAAAGGAGGCCATGGTATCTGCATTGCAAGTGATATCCAACTGGTAGGAAAGATTCTTGAAGAGCTAGAAACTGGGTCCTGGGAGTGTTCTGATTAAAAGGATGTGATGTAAAGGAAATTAAGCAGCAAGTCACCATTTAAGAGCAGGAACGTTGTTTCAAGTCTATGTTCTGCATAGCTTGCAGGCCCATCACCTATGTTAGCACAGAGACTAAGTACATCACTACATTTATTGCTCATTCATGCTAAATACTAAACACAAGGAGAGTATGGATAGTGGAGGCAACCACAGCCACCAAGATCCCCAAGTCCTTCATATTTCTTACACTTATTCTTTTGCCTCTGGCCATTTGCTGTTCATGAAAAACAATTCCTGTGTGTTGGATTATGCTTCACGGTGACCCTCAAGCTGTTTTTTTGCCCTTTCAAAATGCTTGACAAAGCTGTCACAGAAGGCGTTTGGCATCTGGAAGCTGTGACAGACACGATATGACCTGATTCATAAAACATAACTAAACAGCTTGGGCTGCCAGAGGCCAGGATTTACAGGACTGCATTTCAAGAACGGCCTTCAACGTCTGCTCTGCTGAATGCGCTTTCCTACTCTGCTGCAATACAAATTCCCAAGCTCTGCTGGGGTGACCTGCAACACTGCAAAATGACAAAGCAGCTGAGACACTAATGTTGTTACAGTCTACCCTGTCTCCTGCTGGTCGGAAAGGGGAAGGAATGACCTTGGCACTGGCTGCACCTTTTACACCAGGCTACAATGGTAGGGAACACTACAAAAATAAGGCATCATTTTTCAGAAATGAAGAACAGCAAGCACAAAAGAACACAATCAAGTCACAGATAGTTTCTGCAGTATTATCCACTACAGCCTCATTTTCACAATAAAAACCTCTCTGCATTTTTATTTCCTGTAGGTGCAACCTAACCAAGTGTATTTAAGGACTTTCTGCCCTCCCATCCATCAACCTTTTTTCCTCATTTTCACTTCAATCACTAGTTACAGTCTTCTGGTAGGTGATTACCATGGTACCAAAAATGTCCTTTGGGAAATCTGTCAGAGCCTGATGCTAACAATAATAAACTCCATCTCACTCATCATCTCCTGAAACACTTCACAAACTGATGATTACAAGTTTCAGGCATATTCCAAGTTAATAAAGCAGGGGTTTAAAGAACAATCAAGTAAGTTGCCAAAGATGACACACACATCAGTCACTGAGTTCAAGCTCAATATCAACTTCCAAAGTCCCAGTCATGAAGTATTCTGTGCTATCCACGTTCCTCTGAGAAATGAATTTCAGCATGAATCGTGACTTCTTCAGAGTACTTCCTCCACTTTTTAACTTGGTATTTATTTCATCAGCCGTGGAAATGAATCGAATCTGGCACCCACGTATCACATTGTTATGGTCCCCACTCAGTTACGTTAATTGTCATACACCAAGATGCTACTGCTTGGTTGTCATTTTAATACTGAAACCCATCCACTCTTCCTAAAAATCAACACAACCCCCCCTTCACAGAGTGCTACAATATTCCTGCAGCCACTGCTATTGTGTCTTACTTTCAGACTTTGGGAGCAAAGTGGTATGTGTATATCACTAAAGATGATATTAAAACAATAAGTTCAGATTAAGGAAAGAATGAGGAAAGGAAATGGGATGTTATAGTAGGTCTCTCCTTTTCTTGAGGAGAAAGACTCTAGAACATTCGGAAAAGACTTGGAAGAAAACTTCATAACATATTTTCATGTTTTCCCTGAGTCATCCACAAGTCCTTACTTATCTGTGGGTCAACAAGGACCTCCAACTCCATCCTGATTTCTTCATTCGCTCACATTTACCGATCAGATTTTTTAAACACAAAGCACAACCTACTTCTTCTAACTTTTTGTCTATTTCAAAGAGACAGGAACAGCACCAAAGCTAAGAGAGCAAATCTTCAAATTAATTTGTTAAACAAATTCAATGAAGAAAGAGAAAAGGCTTCTAAAAAAAAAAATTACAAAGTGGCAAGGAAATTACGTTTTTTCCCCACAAGTAAGTAGCATGACAATTGCAATTGAGAGAGCAAATTAAATTCTAAATGCATCGCTGATTTGATAGATATCATTTTCTGATAAATGATACTGTGAAAATGCTTTTTTGGGAGACAGTCACGATCTGGAACAAGTCCTGTAGGTTCTGGGACCTGATTCAATTATGCAAAGCTCATTAACACAAAGGTAAGATGGGGTGGGGAGAAGAAGTGTAGAACATCTCTAAGATACCTTAAAAAACAGTCCTGACAAGACTAGCAAAGCAAGTACTTCGAAGGCCTGCTTACAGATATAACATAGCTAGTGACTTCAAAATCTGACACTTTCTTCACTTTTCTGTATTTATTTATATTTGCCATTTTTCTCCCCTCGTCTCTTCTAGGATAGACCAAGAAAACAGGGAGACACGCTGAATAGTATTTTGCCTTCTGCAACCTAATTCTGCAAAGTCACATAAAATGAAGTAGAAGAAATCGCAGAGAAACAAAAGTAGCCTAAAATGAGAGAAAGAGACCTGATGCATGTAGTTTTCTGTCAGCTAGAAACTGATATCCATCAGCCACATAAAAAGCATTCTGGAAAGATACAGAAGTCCAAGTTTAGCTCTCTGCAAGAAATCTGTGCTCTTTACACTATCTACCATGTCACTTGTCAACTAGTTGATCTTATCAGCACATTTACAGTCTGAACATAGCAGCTGTCTCCACTTGTTTATTGGCAATTTCTATTTCTGCATTAGAAACAGGTGGGCAAGCTCAGAGAGCTAACAAGTTTCTCTTTGATGTAGACATGGACAAATCCTCTCATTAACAGAATGGCATTTTAAAAATCATTATAGGGTATTTTCAGTCTTATTTCATTTTATATATAATTGCAGCCCATTAATTGCAAATTCTTGTTTCTAGAAGCTGACAGTTATAAGCAACAAGAAGCATCAGCCAGTGGTGCCTGCAAACTACTAGTTTCAATATATTGCTATACGTATTTTCCTGGAATAAGATTGGCTGTATCACTCACATAGCAATGATTCTATTCTAGAATTAGAGAAATGAAACTCAGTTACACAGATCAGATAGAAATCTGCAGAGAACATCCCAGCAAAATCAACTGACAGGGGGGAATTACAAACAGCAGGTGTTCAGTATTACAGATACAAAACCAGGGGAAAACAAAATGCACACCACATATTGCAAAAATGTCTCCGCACCCACTTGGGATCTCAGGTATATTAATGTTAGGATTAGCACAGAGAAATACCATTCGCTATGTTTCACACGAACGTAGAC
Organism: Penelope pileata; assembly: GCA_013396635.1. Classification (NCBI taxonomy): domain Eukaryota; kingdom Metazoa; phylum Chordata; class Aves; order Galliformes; family Cracidae; genus Penelope; species Penelope pileata. The sequence continues at coordinate 124,883 of WBMW01001799.1, forward strand.
CTGCCTGCATGAATGTGGGCAGAGCAGCTGAGCAGTCTGCTTGCAGCTCAGCGCTGGCAAACAAGCAGCAAAGCTACTCCATACAATCCAAACAAGATCAATAACTTATAATTCATAACTAGCCAGGTCAGCGTTCATCAGGCAAACACAACTTGAAATGTTAAATCCAGAGATTTGAGCACTTTTCCAGGAAATTTGCAAAACCTTGTGATATTAGGTGAACAACTGTATTTTCTTAACGCAAGCTGCAGTCTCTTAAAATCAGTCAGTCAAGATTTAAAAGCACCAAGAAACTTCCCAGTTTAGAAAGACAAAGGTGAAAACAACAAAAAGTTACAAGGACACCCACAGTGTTTTCCCAATAGTCTGTTTGCTTAGTGTATTGATAAAGTGTTTCCTTTGCATGGCAGAAGCCTATTGTCATAGAAAAGAAAATGCAAGATTCACAGGACCATGAGATAAGTTTGTTCAAAATGCAATCATCTTCCCCTAAACGATCTCTGAGCTCCCAAACCAAAAGCAACAACTCACTGAAACAGCAGTAGCAGAACCCACTTTCCAGCCACTCTGCACAGTCTTGCAGAGTGAAGGTCAAAGGATAGTTTGTTCCTGTAAGATCACCATGCATCAGAAAACAATGTGAATCCAGTTCGATCTGCAAGCACAGCATCTGGTGCAGAGAACACTGAACTGGAGACAAAAGCTGTTCTCTGTGAGAGCAAGTACACTTGCTTGGGTCTGACATCAGCTAATACAGACACCACGCTCAGTGAGCTCTCCAGCTACATATTATTCTGTTTCACAAGGGCAACCTACCAGCTGTCCTGCCTCTTACTCCCTGACCACAGCTCGCCTGGTAGTTAGCACTGAGGAGATACAACCAAACAGAAAGGAGAACAATTGGTCACTGTGACAGCCCAACAGCTCATCTCCTTTTCTTAGAGGAATACTTAATTGCCTTACAGACAGCAGATAGGACAGAGCAGATAGAAAAGAACATTGCAGACAAGCAGTACCTCTACCACTACAAAATTGCAGTTCCTTACCTTACCACAAGTCTCCAGCAGCCATTAGGACTTCTTACTGGCTTTTTATTCAAGGACAAAATGTGATCCACAGGCTACCACACACACTATCTACAACTTCAGCTGAAATCTGTAAGCAACTGATTTATCACAGGTGTGTGGGAGCAAATCCAACTAACTTCAGGCCAACCCACTTTAGCATCAGGAGATGCTCCAGACCTTCTAATTAGTGAGAAGCAATAACCTGTGCAGTAAGACACATGACTAATTGGGCAACGTTGTGACCAGCTGGAAGAAACCTCTTCCTGATCTCTGCTTTTACCTTGGGGCACAAGCATTAACTCTTCACCCTTTTTGTAAGCATATTGCTTATGACAATATTCAGTCTCTGCAGTCAATCTGACCCTAAAATTATGTCCTCCCTCACAGATCCTCTCTCTGTCACATTGAGAAAAGATTTAACTCAATTCAAATGCTTCTCTGGCTAATTTATACAGTAGCACATTGACCTTTTAGTGTATGCCCCACAGCACCATGTGTGACTGGAATTTATGGCCAGGCAGCGGAAACGTGCAGCTCACTGAAATACCCTTTTTTTTTCTCTTTCATGCAATGATTTGAAGTTGATAACAGAAACCCAGTAGAAGTTCAATGTTCATCCACCATTTCAAAAAGTAAATGCTGTCTGGGGGCTCTGCTGGGCTGTATTTCAATACTTTTACCAGACATGCAGGCTGAGAATTGGAAGCACAACATCTGTGGGTTTTTCCTGAAGCCTTTCCCCCTAAGGGAGAGAAGATGAATTATTTTTTCCCCTTCTGTGAAGGTGAGAATTTGGACAACCTATTACTCCTACAGAAGCTTGTATCTCCACTGCAATGAGCGCTGGGTGTTGACACAGGTGTGCTCCAAGCAGCTGTCTCTAAATTTCTGAAGTAATATAAGAAATACACATTTATTTTCCAGTTCCTCAAACCTTTTCCAGTTCCATTCACAATTTTTAATGCCTTATTGCAAAGACATAAATAGTATCATGCACCTGTGAGAAGGCACCTCTGGGACATTCAACAAACCAACCATTAATGAAAATAATCACAACAAAGAGTTATGTACTGATTTAGATTTTCAAGTTGTTCAATTCATTAGTGTTTCAGAAAAGGCTCTGATACCCTGAAAAATCAAAGTGTAGCCAATGCTAGGCACTACTGATATTCTAGTCCAAGTCCATACCAACCAAGAAGACATTTCTAACGTTCCAGAAAATGCTGCTGTTAATCAGAATATTTCTGCTCTGGAAAGGACATGGATAGCATATGCAAAGGTTACAAATCTCAGAACAAAGATGAGACTTCTGTAATTCAAAGAAGGAAAGGCAACAAAACAAGCATCAAAGAAAGGGCAGAAATTTCCATAGCAATATCCCCTAAGAGGGGAATTTTGAGCAAATTTCAGAGTGAAGGTTCTTTTAAGACACAAAACAAAAGAACAACTGTGGAAAACTACAGGTGAATGAAGAACAGACACTGCAGCACAAATTATCTCACTTCAGACAGCCATCCTACTAGCACGCTATGTAGACACGGGGTGGGAGAGGAAGTGAGACTACCCTAACATTTACTTTCTCCTATTGCAAATAACACTGCTAGCTGCTTATGCTCCACGGCCCATTTTTCAGGATCCGCATCCAGCTTTTTCTGTGCTGTGCTTGCTATCTTGACTTGGATTCAAAATGTTAATATGCATTTTGCCAAACTCACAGAGAGCTGACTGGTGTCAGTGGGTGCTGTGCTGGCTGAGTTAGCCCCACCAAATGCTGGCGTTCAAAGAGCAGTTGATACTTATGAAAAACACTGGCTTCAGTCTGCAAGACAGTTCCATGTCTCACGTATTTCGTGTTCCACTCAGCCAGCTTCTACCTTTACTGTGGTAGACTGAATAGGAATAGCTTTGCAGGAATTTGTCTGCAAATAGTGCACTGTTCAGGGCACTGCAGCAGGCTGTCACGTTGTTGTGATTTTGAAACAAAAGAGAGAAAAGATGTTTCAAATTGAAAGACAATCTTGGGAAATGTAGAGCACACATTATCAGTGTTACATGTCTGGAGATCTTTACTTTGGCTTCAGATGCTTGACAAACTGCCTGTTCAAGCAGAAAAAGTTCACATTCTCAAATCTCTGTTTAGCACTGTAGAATACATGACAATTTTATTCAGCCGTTCTTCTCCACTGCATTAAAACAGGATCACAGTTTTCACAACAGCTGACTTCCTGTCACCAAAAACAAAGTGCCTGGTACAAAGCAAGAGAGAAACTAGCACCTCTGCAAATTAGGAGCAAGTCTTCCACTCAAGAGAATACACAGATAAATTCACTGTTGCAGATGTATCAAGCAAAAATACAGTTTTTTCTCCACAGTTTGCTATAATCATCATCTCATTTAATTTCTATACGCACTAGAATCTGTTCATTTTTAAATACAGTCACAAATAAGGGATAGATACAGAAAAGTAAGATATGAAAGGAAAAGGCAGAACAGATTCTGTAAATGGAATATTTTAAGGAAATTTAGTACTTGTGGACTCTCTCTGAATACAATTGCAATTTGGATCATGTTAAGAACCTAGCTGGTCAGAAAGGCAATCTGAGACACATCCTGTTCACATTCAGTGGAAACACCATCTAACAGGGTGCATCTAACTGAGCTGAGGTTTCCTTAAGTTCTTAGTTTCTTCCTGGGACTGTTACCAATAGAAGCAATGGTGATTTTCTTTGTGTGACACTTGCGATGTAGAAAAATGCCATCATAAAAGCACTTCCATCCTTTTCACAGAAACCACTCAACATCCAGACAGAAATATGGGGAACTAGATTGCTTTATGAACAGTTGGCATGCAGGTGTGACCTAAGGGCTCAGAAGCATTGGCTATGGTGTGTGTGTGCATGTGTGTGTGTGTCTGTGTTGGAGGAGGTATAGGATGAGATGACATTAAAGGAACAATTGATGCACTTGCTGTTGTGAACTGTTTTCAACCAGCACAATGCTAGGTTAGCACTCCAGCTGAATTGCTACAGGCAGTTCTTCTGACTGTTTGAAGATCATTACTAATCAAAGCAGATCATTCTACCTCCCCATTTCAACATAGGGAGATGACAGCTTCCTTTAAAGAGTGCATTTTCCTTTTGGGTGGACTAATTCCAATAAAGCATTAATCAAATTTGATCCTTGTTTCATTAGGAGCTATGTCATCTCCAGCTTTGAAAAAGTTATTCAAGAGAAGAGAGCATGAACCTTTCGTAATTAATATGCAGCACTAGTTGCCACGCAGGGAGCAGGCACAGTTATAATAACTTGGAGTCAATAATTCATAAACTATAATGCATTATTAATCAATTATCGAGGCCTGAATTACATTTAATGAGATCAAGCTGATTGGAGCACTAAACTGTTTGAATCGTATTGATGTAATCAATGTGCTTAATTAAACTGTGTACATTTTCCACATGATCATTATTTCCCAATATCCTGCACAAGTGGCCTTTGCAATTCAATTCCTGAACAAAGAAAAGCAGAGGATGTGAGAGGATGTGTTCTTTGCTGTAAATTATATTTAAAGGTAAAGTGGCTTCCTTCTTTCTAAGAAAAGATGAAAGCTGCAAAGCAACCAAGCTAACTTAAACAAACTAAGAAATGTAAGAATATTTTTCCCAGCAAGTACGTCTTTTTCATTCTGTATGCTGAGACCAGGTTAGACACACCTCATTAGTCTCACTTTGTCCCTCATTCTAGATCTAGGAACACACAGATTCAAAGGGCACAAACATCTCTCCATTCCTTACTCCAAAAATATTACTCTTTCCATCTTTAGAAAATGCTCAGGCAGAAAGAGTTTCAACTCCCAAAAAGATTACATTTAGGTTAAGGAGGTACCATTGTCTCTTTATATTAACATCCATAATGGCTTCCGCAGCTTTGCATAAAGAGGATATGTGATGACTAAAGAGCAACTCAAAGTGACAGCTGTTACAGATGTAAATCCATTTGCTAGTGCCATATTTTGATGAATTTTCCTTGCCACTGCTGCTTATTAGCTAGGACGTTTAGATTTAACTTTAAGCCCTTCCACTCAGTTCTGTAATGCTGCACAAATTGGTGTAAGGGCACTCATCAGGTGTGTGGACTAGGGGAAATACTCATAACACACTGTATAATCAGTATTATTAATGGGAGACACAACAGTACAATCAGCCATGAAGGGAGCTTTCCAGTTACTTTTCCAATTACTTTCCTTGTGACATCATAAACAGCGACTGCCCCATTTCACTCTGGAAAAGTAACGAGGTCATCGTATTCTTGGTGGATGCAAGGATAACCCCCGTGGTAACATAAGATGCTCACATCTTTGAGCTGAGAATGGAACAATGTTGGTGGTCATCAGCCAGTGGCATGCTGCTGTATAACCACAGAAAAATAGAAATCTTCATTCCTTAAGGAGTTCCTCTGTCACTGTTTCAGTTTCCCCTTGTATTAGGCACCATTCCTCTTGGTGATATTCTGTATTACTTTAGAAATACCTTCCTCCTTCCCCTCTCTAACCAAAGAGGACAGCTAGCCCACTCCAACTCTGTGCACAGCCAAGGAAACATTTCCTGAGGAAAGCTCATATAGGAAGCTCAAAACAGTACAGGAAGCAGTACGGTGTGAACAGTGCTACTCTGAACACTCCTTGGCATTTTCAGTTTAGTCACTCTTAACATTGGCAACATATTAGTGTGCTCTACTTTCTTTACTAGAATATAATTTTATCATCACTCATGTATGACTGGTTATTAGATGCTTTGCTTCTTTGAAGAGTTAATCTGTCGATTTTCTCTGCCATTTACAGCAGTAGCCTATGGCCAGCAGGGACTAGTCAGCTGCCAGACGATCTTGCTGTCCTTCACAGATTTATTAGCTCCTACTTACTGCAGTGAACCCAAAGAACCAGTTTCCAGCTTTGCCTTCCTATTTAACTAGGCTCAGAAACTCAGGATGGTAGATTATAGAAAATGCTACTGTACTCCCTTTATTTCTGATTCGCCTTCATGTTTATACTGAATACTTCAAGTTATCAGTTCCCTTCCCCTTATAGTTAAACATCACTTACTACTGAACGAGCAGAAAGAGGCAAAGAGTCATTCCATCATCTCTACGGGCATCTTGAAGGCCTTCATGCTTTAAATATTTTGATGCCCCAGTTGTACAATGCTATGGGTACCAATCAGTTGTTCCAGCTACAGAAAATCTTTCACTAAAGCCCAGTTCTTGTCTAAAAGGGATCATTGTGCATTACCATGTTCATCATCTCTTGGAGAATACAGATTAAGTTCATATAATCTACCAAGAAAATATATCGTTGTTCTATCTACCAAACTGATAAGCTCAGCTTTCGGTGTGAAAGATGAACTGGGTTCCGACAGATTACTGCACTGTCACAAGCCAGTTATAGCTATAAGAGGAACACCTTTTTAGACACCAGGTTCATGCACATCTCATTACTAAAAAAATGGCATCTTCAGAAGATATATAGGAAACCATGATGAGATTAGACACTAACTCCAGATTTGTGGTTTTCTGTATCCCTTAAAAACCAGAGCATGTAAGTCAACAACCAGGAATAACAGATTTCTCTAATGAGCATAGGTTAATTGAAGTGGCAAACTCAGTCTGCCAAAGAGCATTAGTAGAACACAGTCACGTACTGCACATTTGAATTCATAACTGTGAATTAAGGGTTTTCAAACTACTACTAAGTACACACACTTGCTGTTAACACTGCCTTCATTGGGCTAAGTGTGGCAAACCCAAGAAAATTGGAGCTCTGAAAGCTTCTATTAAATTCATCCAGATTTGAACCTTTATCATTCTCACTGCTTCTGCATTCATTAGAGGGTATCTGAAAGATGTTGAGAATTGCTCTCATGCAAAGTCCTTCTCATTATGCAGTGTCTAAAGCTAGGCTTAAAGTAGCCATGAGCAAAGTTGCCAAAGAGTAAATGCCTTCTCAGTCAATTCTTTCCACTCTCCAATTTCTTTCATTTTCAAAGGCTCACAAACTGTGATTCGGTATCAAAGGCAGGTGCCATGTGCCAGCTCATCACACTCCTGGGTGCTTGCAAAATGCAATTTGTTTTTTGTTTGTTTGTTTGTGTTTGGTTTTTTGTTTGTTTGTTTTAAAAACACACTTTGTGTGTTTTTAAATAATTCTAAGAGCAGCTGTCTTCTAAGAAAAATCTCTGTACATAATATGGAAGGTCAAATCTGCAGCGCATAACTCCTCGAGATGGAATAAGGAGAGAAAGAGGAATGTGGAAAAGAGATGGCAGTAGGGAAAAGAAGTCCCTTTGTCTCATCATTGGAGCTTCTTACATACAGTCAGATTGGGCAAATAAGAGCTTTATCTTCATCACAAGACTATGAGGGACACTGCACGTGGACTGAGAAGTAAAGACACCCATTCTTGCTGGATGATGTATTCACATGACAGCAAGAAAGGCAAGTTTTACCAAGACAACAAGGTTTTAATTTGTATGAGTCTGTGAAGCTGTAAAACTCAGCACAAACCACTGTCCATCCTAGGAGTTTCATTTCCAGTCCTCAGGGACGAAGTCCTCTGACAAAGTTTGAACAGAAGTTGTTGCGCTATTCACAGCTGAGCTATTAAAATATAGAACACAGGGATCCAAAGGGTTCCTGGCTCATTTCTTTCCTCATATCAGTTTCCCAATTGAGAATTTAATAACAATAATTCAGTACACCACCATCACATAAACGAGAGATAGGAAGAGAGGAAGGAGAAAGGAGCCTAACTGAACATCAAACCTCACATAAACTAGCCATAATGAAGAAAAACAGCAGCCCATTTTTCTTCCCTTTAGCATGCAGTGAATGTGCACTTCCTGTGAGGGTGCATGGCTTGTGCTTCCTATTAACAAGGTGCACATTAATAAATTTACCTCAGACAAATTTAACCATCCAAGGACTACATTAATCAAAAGCCTGACAAGACCAAACCGAAAGAGTTGAGCAAGGAAAATAAAGCATTGCTGACGCAGAAGATGCCATGCCCTCATCGTCCCTGAGCTGCTCCCACTCTATCAACACCTCCAGTACTGCAATAATTCCTTCCCACCCCTCTCCTACCAGGCTTATCATGCTCTCCTCCTAGCACTCTTCACCCAATGCCTCTTCATCAGTGATGTTTCCCCACTTTTCATGCATCTGCACTAAAGAAGGATTTAGATTATTGAAGTACAATCATGTGCAACAGCTATGAAGCCCTGAAGAGCTTTGTATTTTACCTGCACCACTGGTATTATTGAAAAGAATATCTCCAGGTACAGATTAACAAATGTACAAAGCAGAAATAATAAATTTGATAGAAAAGTAAAATGGTTATAGCTCATGAGAACTATGAATTGGATAGAATCCTAGAAACAGTAGGAAAGAAAAAGGGCTATCAGTTTTTATTCATTATCCATGTGCATTTTTATTCATTATCCCCCAGTGCTGTAGAATCATTCCTGAAGCTGAAATGCATATGCATGGGTACGCTACAAAGGAATGGGAGTTACTACTGGAAAAGTCTTTCTTGGTCCCCTCATAGTTGTTGCTTTTGAGTTGTGTTTTTAGCCTGCAAAATGTTGACAAACAGGTCCCTCTATCAGCCAACCCACTCTGCAAAGAGAAAACCATGTCATACAAGATGAGGAAACTAAAAAGCAACTGTTGATCAAAGCCACAGAAAGCAGCACAAATTAGACTAAACACATCCCCAAAAGCCATAATTATCCAAGCTTAAACAAAATAAGCATACATGTGATTAATCACATTTGCCTGAAGGCATCCTCACAGCATTAAACACATGGTGTGCTTGCTCTTCTTTCACTTGTGAAAACAACAAATATTTTCATCACCTAGGAGTATTGATGTTTACACTTGTAGTCCTGGAAACTTGAGAAAAACTGTGTTGCCTTGCCTTGATGCTGTCTCTCCTCCAAACAATTTCTGTTTTAGTTCAGGCAGTTGGTTTTTGTACATATTCTGGTTTGATTGAGATAAATTGGTTCATGGACAGATTTAGGAAGTCGATCTTATTGCCTAGCAAAGCTTCAGTAGAAGAGTTTATTGACACATGATATCACAGAATTTTGGTCACCACTGTGTTTTCACTGGATTCATGTAAGATCACAGACCAAGAGATATTTCCATCTTGCAAATAAAGAGGACTTGAGCCACATAACTAAGATTTGAACTCAGACAATAAATATTACAACATCTTGAAGCATTTGAAGTAAGTACCTGTTTGAAACATTCACGGATTCTTCATGAATCTTTCAGCAAATCTGTGCTGAGTGCATAATCCAAACCTACAGCATACTGGGACTGTGTAAACTGTGCCGTCACAGGTAGGTTAATGACCTCTGAAAGCCTGTCAGACTCCACTTCAGCACTGCAAGATGCATTCTCAGAAGGACCAAGTACTCCAGAAAAAGGCAACGTCTCCTAATATTGTTACTTTTACTTCATGATACTCACTAAAAGCAGTGTGCCTCTTGGGTTATGATTGCAGTGGTCAGTACTGCGTTGTCATTTCCTCATGCCTCTCAGTTCAGTATGCCTGTACTTTTGAACTGTCTTGAATACAGGCTGTAAGTCCTGCATACACAGAGGCCATCCACCCTCCCCTGCTGTGCCACACCTGGCACAATCCAGTGTACAGCACATTCATATATGATGTGAATTGACCCTCTTCAAGTCTTTGCTTTGATAAATTCAACCACTAGTTTACCTTTTTACTTTGCACCCTCATTGGAAACGCATATTTATCTGGGCAGAAAACCCTGTTCACTGCATGTCTGTCTTATTTTCATAGGAACTTAGAAACTAAGACAATGTCTTTTCTGGATGGCTCCAATCCCCAGCTCCAGTTTGCCCTATTGAGACTGCGTGCCACAAGGTTTCAAAATGGCTGTCAACAGCTAACATCTAACCAGGTGACCATCTGTAGCGTGCCAAAAATTTTATATAACCAGCCTCCCTCACCACAACTCCTACCCGCTGCTTTTCTGTTCTGTATCATTATCATCATGGAACAAAAGTGTTTAAGGGCAGGAATTCTCTCTTCATGTCAGGCATGGATAGCACCCACCACAGCCAAACTCCATAATCATGCGCTGTATGTGATATTGTAATGTAAATAATGCTAATAATAGCAAAGACAACAACCTGATCTGAACTCAGGATGATTACACTCGTGTCGGCATAACAGCAGTCACTGTGCTCTAACCCTGAACCAGGAGAGACAGCAACAACTTGCCCAACTCTGGCATTTGAGCTTCCTTACAGTTTATGAATTTAGCATGGACATTATGAGGAGTTCAACTCACTTATCACCACATACAGTGAAAAGGAGAATTCCACCATAAGAAGTATGGTTCATATCACAGAATCTCTTTGGATACAGCTAGTCTAAATATCTCAGTGAGATAATGATACATATTTGCATAACATCCCAAAAAATCTGAAGGCAATCTAAATTTCCACACTTCCTAGAAGTTCTCCACCTATGTTACAGGTAACATGAAAAGCTGAGGAAAAAACTCTTTCCCAGAGTCTTGTTCCAGACTCAGGAAACAAAAACACAACAAATGGTTGCCCTCTAAGTCAACCTACATGTGGGTAGTCTGACATTATGACTTGCAAGTCAAAGCTACTCCAGTGTGATGCTGACCGGAATATTTTTGTCACTTGCTGTTGTTTACAGAAACACGTATACATAGCTTAATATTGTTAATTAAGGCCATGGAAGGTCTAAATTTCTGACATTCACAATGAAAAGTAACTATCTCTAAATATAACATGGCAGCTACGAAAGTCAGCACTAGATAGTATACCATCAGCTAGGACTAGGACATATTCAGGAAGCTATGTTATGTCCAGGTGGAACTACTGGACATTCTGGAATTTGAACAGTACACTTCAATTACCATACACAGCTGGGAGTGATCTTGCACTTTTGTGACATGTTTGAATCTTGAAAATAGATAATTTCAATTTGGAATGTCAACAATTAAAAAAAAAATCTTTCAATTTCTTGTTAAACCGGTTATTTGAAAACAGTTTCTTGTAGTTAGAGATATTTGACATTGAACTTTATAACTGTTTCAGATTTAATTGTTTTAGGTATCCTCTCTCCTCTGTTTAAAATAAGTGTTGTAATTGCTGTTCTTGATATTTAGATCTCTTTTTTTCCAAAATAAGAAAGGCAAGGAAATCAACATATTCACAAAACAGGTTGGCATTGCCACTGTAATGTGGCATGATCACAAATTAACAGCATCCTTTTTTAATACCTCATTCGTCTACTTACAGAACTGCTCCAAGTCATCTCTTTTTTTAGATTCTGGCATAGCAGTGATTGTGAGCAATGGGCACGGATTTCCTCCTAGTGTGTGGCAGAGTGTCTGCTGCCTCCAGTAGACCTTCTTGGGGTTCCTATTTTGTTCCAGGATATCAAGATGGGACTGAGAAAAAAGAAAGGAAATAGATTCATAAATGAGTTCACGGTCCGTAAAATCTGATTTTATTCTACTAGCTGTGTATCATTATTGGCATTAATTTCATCTCTTGCTAACTTACCAGCTTCTCTTTTCTGCCAGTTAATATCATCTCTTTTCACATACCATCAACATGCAGAAGTCATTCACAATACAGCCCAGTTCATTGGAGCTGCACAGGACTATTACCCATATATCATTTTACCTGAACAGTTCCTAGGTACTTCTTTTATTAGTGCAAAGGAATTCCTGTGTGTACATGAAGTCCAGAAGAAAAGTGCATGCTCCTTACATTTTAGTAGAAAATACATACTGTGAGAGAAAAATTGTCTTTTTTGAGTATTTATAGAACTGACTGGTTAGCAGTCAAGCATATGTCACTGAGACTCAGGAACAAGTCCAGATCAGAGGCAGTCAGAAAGTTTACATCAAAACAATATTTTTTATGATCATTAGTGGAGAACGTGAGCATCTTTCCAAGAAATTACTTAAAAATGAAAGGTTTAAATTTTGGTGGGGAGAAAAAAATTAATGGTTGTCAGTTTTAAATCGTTCTTACGTACAATGGCTTCTTGAGAAGTTTGAGAGAATCGGCAAATTAAAAACAATATCTTTTTGGAACTAGCTCTGATCGCCTCATTAGACACACAGCCACTCACCACCCACACACCAGCTGATGTGCAGTTCTCGGTGGCTCTCTGTCTTTACACTGCAAGTGCAAGTGGCAATAATACTTCAAGTAATCCCACTGCAGAGTGTTGCTAACTGCTGTGGAATACAAGTTCTGCAGTTGTCCCTAGATTGGCAGAAATAGGTATATTGCAGTATGCATTTGATACAAACAGAACCGTAACTAAAATGCACAAGTTCACAGAACAACCTTTACATGCTAAGTTTGTGTTTACAAGTCAGGACTAAATTTCAGCCAGTGCTTAAGGTACAAGATATCTCTCTTCCTAAAACCTTGGACTTCACCATCTTTCAAACTGCTTTTTCAGTGTCCATTTGAATACAAACACAGAACTGAAATTTACAGTTGTCTCCACCAATTAACATACTACTCTATTAAGAAAATTCAATTATTAGATCCATTTAAAGAACTCGCATAGATACAGAGAACTCAATATCATGATTTACTTATGTTTCTAATACCCAGTGAAACTTAATTGGGTATAGTTGCCACAGAGATTTCAGCTAGATATCTAAACAATTAACACTATGATATAAAAACAGATAAATTACTGTTCATAAAATAAATATAATTACTAATGGACAAAAAGTAACGAACTGCAGAGCGCATCCAGTTCAAACAGGATTCTGCAATGTAGTAAATATGCCTGTGACTATTAAATATATATGATATTTTAAAACATTTCCAAATTACTAACTCCAAATAAAAATTTATCTTCTTCCCCAAAGCATCATGTATTTAATTGAGCCCTTGGGTTCCTAATCACTTTTAATTTATTACTGACATGTAAAACCAACATACTCCACCAGTGGTCAAATGCTTTAAAATAAAATCTGCTGGCGCACAAACCTGATTTAGTTTATTCACTGTTGAAATTAAAGTAACATGGAAACACGTAAATTGCATCACTCAAGACGTTTTAAATTATTCCAAGCAAATAAGCCTTTTACAATTATTAGATGCAACAATTTTGCTTTGGCTAAAGAGCTGGACTGAACAATCTATCAATCTTTTCTATCCACAATTCCCATTTACCAAATTTTATGGTCCTTACTGAGTTTGAGTTCATTTAAACTTTTCCTGAGGCAAAATTTCCTGAACTTCAATGAGCATTTTCTTTGAAGAGGCAGTGAAATGCTTCAAGACTAGGCCCTGCAAGTCCAGAAATAACATCTTTTTCATCTCTATTCTATTCATTCAGGAGTAGGTGAGATATTCAGCGATTCCCAGAGCATAGAAACTCTCCAAGTCTCTCCCGCTTTTTTGCCCGCAGAAGGTAGAAATCAATAACAGTAAAATAATAATGAGGCACTGCATCTCTGTAATAACGTATAGTGGTGAATAAGTCCACTCAGTTCTTTGGTATTACATTTGTCTTCTCCCCAGCAGACTGCTGTATGCACGTGCCTTTCAGGCTATAGGTCAAAACTCACTATTGGGATACAGTCTTTTCCTCATTGATTCAGAGGAAGAGCTGGTACCCATAAGCCTGATGAGAAGAGAACTGGTAGGCATAGTTTGGACTGTGAAGGCCTGAGTGGCCTTCTCCCAGATACTGAAAGGAGTTTCTTTAAACACCCATAATGGGACGGAAAGCAGTTGACAAGAAACTGGTTTCTGAGTGAGAATTAATCTAATTAAACTATGTTGGCAGCATACTGCGCTGCACGGCTACTAAGTTAGAGAGGACATCATCTCCCTCAAAAGCCTGTGTATGCTTTCATATCTAATAAGCACAAATTAATATCATTGTAAAAATTAGAATAAGTCCAATTTTGACCAAAACATACTGACATTAGGTGTCCAGAACTAAAAAAGCTATCAACAGGAATGTATACATATTTTTTTTCTTTGCTGTGGGGCAGAAATGATGGGTGAAAGACTGACCTACAGGATCAGTCTTCATTTTCAGTAATATTTTTCTCATCTTCAGCAGTGAAGCAAAGCAAAACTACTCATTTTCCTTCTTTTATCCCACCTTCCTTTCAGATCTTTGGCTCTGCCAGAAAATATATTGGATGCATTTACCAGAAAACTCCCTTAACATCTACCTCTGGCCAGAAAAGGCTGTAGGAAACAAATCTTTCTGCAGGAAGTAAACATGGTACAACTTAATAATACAATTTATGCCTTGAAATTATATTCTATTAGTTTCTGAACTGACAGCACTGGTTTGGGCTGTCACAAATACCTCCTGACACTCCAGCTGGAACAGATGAAACAGCTGACAAAGAGCATTTGAATGAAACCCAGCCCTGTGGTATCCCTCTGCTTGTGGGCATAGCTCTGAAAGCTGAGCTGCTATTTTGGCAGAAGCAGGAGCAGGCAGTCTTCACTTCTGACTTGCATTTAACTCCAGCTTCTCCTCTCAGGAGGATACCACAACCCCAAACCAATGGAGATGTCTTTAGTTTGCATTATCTTACGACTGTTATGTTTGCCCTCCAGCTTATTCTATAAAGAAATTTATTTTCTCCTACAACATTCTGGGCTCCAGAGCTGACAGTCTGCAGTTGCAAGTAAGGCAAAGAGAGCATCATGATAATTAAAACACAGCTTGTGAGAGCAGACCTCTGTGCTATCACAAAATCTTCTCATGCTCAAGATAACAGGCCTGACAGATTGGAGCTGCTTATCTAGATGGACATATCAGCATTACCATCATTGTAGAGTAGGTGTAGGGGTAATGGTAGGCCAGGTAGCAGACATCATCTTTGTGAGGGAACTTGATGCTGAAGGTGAGTGTGTAGTAGCATTTTCCTCTCGTGCCTCCTCCTGCAGCTGCACTACAGCAGTAGTGGTTTCTGGATGAAGAGAAAGGGGGGAAGTAGAGAGTTATCACTTCCGGATGCACATTTGGAGCAGCCATGAAAGAACTAAACATTTAGAGAATTGCCAAGCCCAAGCAAGTTTTTGCCTCATACTGAAGGTGAGCTCCACACTCAACCCATTCTTGTGCAAAGTCTGCGAAGGCCACACAGAAATACAACCAATCCAATCCCAGTGACGAGCAGCTGAAAAATGCAACAGTGCCAAACAACATTCTACACCACAGCAATGCACCTACCGGGTTTGTATGTAGACTACCTATAGAAAAGTGACCCTGTGCATCTTTGCAAGTTTAAAGCTAATGAAATTCCTCTTTTGGAGCTCTCCCTGACAGACAACAGTGAGGGACAGTTTCTGCCTGAAAGACAAGGGACTGAGCTCGGTATCAAAGCCACCAGGGCATGGGCCTCACCAGCCAGGGTCCTCTCCCACAGGAGCTGAGCAGGGCATGCCCAGGAACAGCAGACAGGTTCAATCATGAGTTCAGATCATCAAAACGAGTTTGTGGTGATGAGGCATGTGTGACATCAAGGCAGGAGATCAGTCCATGAGCCAGGGTCCAGATCACATCATCTCATACTGAAGCACAGACAGCAGTGACCAAGCTGGAGCCTCTCTACAGCACAGACAGAGAAGGGCCAAGTGGCCTGGACAGAGCTTAATTAGAGCTCCTGAATCCATGAGCAAAAGGTGTGGGGTAGAGGCCCCAGGGGAGGCAGGTCAGGGCCATCAAGGCCTGTTAGTGCACTCAGGCCCTTGGCGATCCCTGCATTAAAATTACCACATTTTAAAAAGAGCTTCTCAATCTATTCCCAGCCTAGTCTCTTGCAGGAGATTTACTCTGATAAAGAGATGATTTCAGTCTGAGTAAAAAAGTTTACTTTCAGCGCAGATGAAGAGACAATTCATGCACTTCAGGGAGAAGCTTCACAGCAAATTGCATCCATAAGTACATTTCAAACAATATTTTTCCCACATTGCACCAATTATGCTGTTGTGGAACCTTCCAGTACTGAAGAACTGGGAGGTTTCTTTGACAAATGTTATCATCAATGTTGCATTAGAATGCAAAATAGAGAAAGCAACCAAAAGATGCAATTTCAGATCCTGAAATTTACAGTGCTAGTTTATTTTGCGGCTGTTCATTCTTATTCAAAGGGGTGGGGAGAAAAGGTAATTATTCTTGTCAAACTCTTCAAAATAATCAGCTCTTTTTCATACAGAAGACAAAACAATGCTGTTGGTATTTTTTACCTGAATGTAGTAGTTAGAAACATGTGAGTGATACTGAGTGGATCAATAGACAGTACAGGAACACTGACTCCCAGTGACAAACTGAAAAGCCTATGATTTTATCCTCATCTGGACCCTTCACCCCAATATTTGTCTCACAAACCACCTTAATTTTGAAGACTCAGATTAAAAAAATGCAATGAATCCACAAGTATAGAAATATCTACCTAGCTTTTTTTTTTCAAAAAAAAAAANATACTATTTCATCTAGCTCCTGTTAATTTTAATGATGAAGAATAATTAAGAACCATTTTTGCAACGTGGGAAAGAAATAGGACTCATCTCCATAGCCTCTAGTTATATTCAGTGTCACTGGGAAGATAAGATAACCTTACTCATGGACTAACTTTCACGAAGTGCTGAGATCATCTGAGTTCTCCCATCCAAATTTGTATTTGTAGTCAGAGATTTGGGGGAAGCACGGCTTTGCAGGAAGATACTGCCTGTATATTTCCCACACACACTTGGGATGTCTTCCTGCCTGTCCCTAATGGTTTAGTGAAAGCTTCTCCCTCTATCATTGGTAATTCTGAAGCCAAAAATGTCTCTCTTGTCTGAAGTGGCCACTTAACCCAGAAGCTTTGCACACCAGACACCTCCGACCTCAATACTCACCATGGAAGCTCATGCTTCTTACTCCTAGCAGTGCTCAGATCTCATGATCCCAAGAGTATAGATGCATAGCTCTCAAACTTCACTGCTTGGCAGTATATTTCATTCTTGCTTTGAACACCTCTGCAATTCCAGCAAACTACACACCCAGAACAGATATTTCTAGACTTCTGAATCACTTCTTGATGCCTACTTCTATCTACAGTAAGCTATTTGGTAGTAACAGGAAGTTTACGAGTGGTTTTGTGAGGCTTCACCATTCTTCACTCATACATTAAAAAGAAAAACCACCTGTACGTACGCAATGTGAAGGATCATGTATTCCTACAGCATATAATCTGGTCTCCTCACAATCCATCATACAATGCAGTAGTCTTTTTAAATGAAACTTTAAAAGCAGCATTTTTCTTCCTTGCTTCCCTCTCTCCTGCAGCTGCTGACACCTCAAGACGGCTCTATTGCCTCCTTGTTTCTACACTAGGCTTATACTTTTTCTTCTTCTTCCCTTTTTCAACACTACCATAACAGCAGGGAACCTAAATTAACAGGCAGGGAAGAGGTTATTATTCTGGGCTATTTGGGGATTTGCTGGTGTTGCAGCTCACTTAGTGTTGTCTCACTGGCATGAGATTTATCTCAGTAGGTGAGCATCAATGCTATCCTCCACTCACATGTCCTGACCTATCCTTGCCTGCTTTTATGGGAGCTGAGATTGTCTTTTCTGGTGCATTTCTACAGGACCCTGCACGACGAGGGCCTAACCCTGACCAGAATTCTACAGCATTACTGACAGATAACACAGTTCTCCTAATGAACTGAAACACCATTCGGCAAGATCTCATTTTCTATCTGGAGAGTGCAAATATATTTTCACCTTTCATCCATCTGGTCTTGAGGGAAGAAAAAACAACCATAGCAACATCTGGTCCTCACTATTTTGTGTTCTCCTTCCAGAAATGTTCCCAAAGTCTCACAAGCTTTCCAGAAGCTAAAACACTTGTCATTAGAAAGGAAATAAGAGACCAAAGGGTGCTTTTTATCAGCATGAAAGCTGCATCTACTGTGCCTTTCAGTCACTTTATAATAGTGAAATCATTTTGCTTGCTGTTCTTCTTCAGAAATAATGTACAGGTAATACAGTTGTGATGGAAAGTTAATAATTATAATAATACTTATCACTTACTCTGTACAGTAATTTTTTGAGCTTAAAATACCGTTGCAAGCATTATCTAATTAAAATTTGTCTCCCATTTATCTGTTCCCATTCTCTGGGTAGCAGGTAACTGACTGTAATAACCCACCTCTTATAGATGGGGAAACTGAGACACATACAGGTGAAGCTACTTGGCCAAAGGTAAAGGCAGATCAGTAAAGGAGCTCTATTCTAACTCAGGAATTCAAAAGAACCAAGAGATACAACACATCTTGCTCATCTTGTCCTTTGACTTCCTGCCTGAAGAACTTAATATAGCAAAAAGCACTGGTTGGTGATGGAATACAGCATTGTATCAGCTTAGACTAAAATGTCAGAAGAAAACATCTAGGATTTCTAGACTACTTGAAAAAAAGTCTAATTTGAAAATTAACAGTTTATCACTTCTTTTTTTCTGATTTCTTTGTCCGAAATCCATCTACTACTTGGAGTTTGGTATCCTCATTTTGCAACATGTCCTGATGTGATACACGCAACATGCTTTAGTAACATCCTGATTTATATTATAAAGTAGTACTATTTAACAATTTACTGTTCATGCCTAAATTCTGCTGTTACTTTGGGGCCTGCCACTGGAAAATGCACAGCTTCCATTCTGGAGCCAAATCCAGGTTAATGTATCTTTGTTTTCCAGACTGTAGGCAGAATCCTAGTTAAAGCAGAGTATTCCCGTAAGCATCTTGCTACTAAGGTTTATACTCATACTGAGAACATAAGGCACTACCAGCGTCTCAGCACTCTCTTGTAGATATCATTAGAACTGAGATGTGACCTGCTATGATGACTCCTTATAATGTGATTATAAGGATGGTGAAGAGAAAAGAGACCTAGTTCTGACACTTCTATGATCACCAGATAGCAAAGTCTTTACTGGTGATGTGAGAACAAAACGCTCCATGTACCTCATTACTAACTGTGAACTGACTATTGTCTGAAAAAGCTGGAGGTGAGATAATATGCCTAGAATGAGCCATGAAACCAAAAGGCACAAGCACATTGTCACCAGTTCAGCACGCTGCCATTGTCCCTTAAATAATTTGCTGGAAAGGAATATTATTCAGTGCATAAAAGCTCTCAAGACAGCAAGTGAATTAGATGATCTTACAGTAACTGCAACACTGTTTATCATGGGTGTATCCTGTCACTTCATGGAGAGGCAATGAAAAAGAGCAGGTGTCACTCAGCTTCCTTTTGACAGAAGCATTGCTAATATTCTCTGTAACATAAAAGCTCTCTTGTAAGATGTATGGAAAAGGTATGCAATGACAGAGCTGTGCCACAACGTTCATCTTTATGAGTGAACTATCCCATCTTCAGCAAATGAACGTCAGCAGAGATCAGCCAATGTGCATCACCCGGACATCCTGTGAACATGCCTCTCCTCCCGCTGTCCTTCAGCTCAGAGGTTGCTCTCAATCAGAGCTGTGCAGCAGAAGTAGTTAAGGGCATTCCAAGTTCATCAATTTGGTACTTTTACCTGGTTAAATTAAATAGATGAGGTTCCCTTCAAAATCTGCCAGCCCCTCCCCAAGGAAACATGTGACCAGACTGAATGTAAGAGAGCTGCTTTTCCCCTAAATACAAACCATATCACTACGGTGATCCCCTTTCCTTCTATTCTGGAAGCCATAGTCTGAGCAACCACAGACATTATTTATAGCCCTTGCCATAGCACAATTTCTCATGACCGTGAATCAACTTGATAATCAGTGAAACAAAATGATTAAACTTTCAGCAGAGGTGAGAGTTCATATGTATGTATAAGCATTGTTGTGTACACAAGAATATGTACAAACCTGGAAAAAACAGTAAATGAGACAGACAATGAGTTCTAAATGAACATGTTGACATATACGTAATTCATTGTAAAACTAGAAAACATCCAATCAATAAAACTTCATTCTTTCATACTCTGAACAAGAATCTGATTACTTGCTTAATTGTGCAACCCTGGTTTAATCTTGGAACTCAGCTGCTGTTTAATCACTACACACTAGCTGTCCTGTTAATGACAGGAGGAGCCATTGTTCTACGGTAATTAGCCTGCAAAGTTTGCCCAGCCTGCTTCTGGCTGGTGCTGCCCATTTTGTCTTGCATCCAGAAGCCCATACTCAAATTAGCGAGAGGTTACATGCATGCAGTGGAAGCCACTGCACCACGGTATGCTAGCTCTTGAGAGAGCAGCTTCTGAAGTAGAAAAGGTCAAGTGAATAAAGATTAGTTAGGAGTATCTTGGACAAAATAAAATCACAAGCCATTGTTGGAAACAAGATGCCAGGCTAAGAGAGGACAAACTTGACTCCCACTCTGATCCTCAAAACTGAAAAAGAGATTGCAAATAAAACTTATGATTTCTTCTCCTCACTTCTTCAGCTCTGCTACCTCTGGAAGGCAGCCTACTGTCACTGTTGGGGCTTATTGTCTCATTAAATTCACTTGTGAACATACCCACCTCTGAACCTAACTGCAAAAACGTGAACTACAACAAAAATAAGAATTCTTACAAGGAGAAAACCCATTATTTCAACTCAGATTCTAAGATCAGTCTCATCACATGAGCTCATGAAGAAATGAATATTGTTTACTACATGAAAAATGTTCAGCTCTGTCCTGAGAACCCTACTTATGCCACAGCCAGTTATCACTGTTGTTAACTGTGTTAACTGTTCTGTTAACTACTGTTGTTAACATTGTTCTGTTTTCTTTTATTTTCTTAATTGTGCTAACATCATTCTGTTTTATTTCCCTGTGCCTGGAGTTAGTGGGTAGCCCAAGCCCTGTATTTCAACTGCCTGGGGGCAAGGACTAGGCATCTGTTTTTTTCATAGTGTCTATGAAAAAGACCTCTAAGTTCATCTAGCCAAACTATGATTGAAAAAAAAATTAAAAAAAATGATTAGGGGCCTGGAGCATCTCCCTTATGAGGAAAGGCTGAGAGACCTGGGACTGTTCAGCCTGGAGAAGACTGAGGGGGCATCTTATCAATGCTTATAAATAGCTAAAGGGCAGGAGTCAAGTGGATGGGGCCTTTGTTTCCTGGCCCCTGGACCAAAGATGCAAGTTTCCTTATGGCAGTAAGGCTAATCACTGTTTGTGCTATCAAGTGTCTCCCTTTTAGGGAAGGGAATTCTTTACATGCTCTACTCACCTCAGGCAGATTTAGAGATCTCACTTTTAACAGTTTTCTGAAGTTAGAGGCACATAAATGTGGAACTAGCGTTGATTTAGAGACATTGAAAACATGCAGCACTGTGGTTTAAGGTTAAGAACATCTATACAGTTAACAGAAGGGAAACTGAGGGGAAGGGAAGCTACCCGGAAGCACCGAAAATGCACTTACTTGTAGTAGCTGATGTCATGGCCTGCTCGAAGCCAGCAAGGCCTGCCCTGGAGAGCTTCCTTCACTGAATACATAACCAGCTGCATGCCTGCATAAAACAAGATAGTTTCAAGTGACATGACATTCCCAGCTGTAAAAGACAGGGATGGGGAGGAAAAGGGAAAGCAAGAAGGATTATTATTTTGTCTGTGCTCTCCCTGCAGACAGTTAATGCAAAGTAAATAAATTTCCATGCTTTGTTCTGATGTAGCCAGGCCCAAAGAAACACTGCCAGAAGTGTGCTGAATTAGAGTTCATTAGAAATTAAATTATCATGCCGGCCTTCACAAAGAAGGACTTCAGGCTGCTCTGTTTACAAACAAATGGAGGAAGGGAAAGAAGAGAAGAATAGGAATCAACATATCAAACAGATCAGTAATTTTTTTTAGTACAGTATTTCATGCTTGGCTGCACCATTATTGAATCCTTAATCCTACCACAACATTAGAGGCCTGTGTTGCATCTAGAATTATACTTTCAGAAAGCAACAAGAAAAACTGTCCTAGAGTAAGTTTTTAAACTTTCAATTAGACCTAAATAATACTGATCATTATGATTGATGCTGATTATACTGAAGACCTGAATGCTTATAACAGCAGCATCTGTCTTTGTACCATAATATACTGGAACATGACTTTCTCCTGACCTCCAAAACATTACCATTTCAAGCTCTGAGGTACAGAGCTCAATCTAAACTGCACACATTTATTCACAACTCCATGGAGTCAGCTCGTTTGCAGGCAGTTTTTTTAACCAAATTCTTTTGCTCCACAACCTGCCTGCCCTGTTAATGGTACAGCAAGCAAGGATCCTGCCCTCAGACAAGCACTGGGTGTCCCCAGTGAGGTGTGGCAGCAGGGGCAGCCATGAGGCGAGGTCAGGGCCTGCCCATGGCTAGCAAAGGTTTCACCACATCCACAGTTGAGGCAGCAGCAACACCAGTGACTCCTCTAAGAAAATACATTGAAGAGCTGGCAAGCATAGTGGCAGCAATGCCTGTCCAGCTCACCTTTGGCTGTGGGACAGCACTAGCTGGCCTACAGCTCAAGTAACCTCTAGATTGCTGCTTCCAGAACCAGAGCCACGTACAAGAAGCGATCCTGAGTTTGGTTCCAAGATGTGAGCCACGGTGAGTTGTGGGAGACACAGGCCTTTGCAGAAGCCCTATTCATCTGGCAAGAGATATAAGGCTTAAGATCTACAGTGCTCTCAGCATACCAAATTCCAGCTCTTTCTCTGTGAGTGTAAAGACATATACATATCAAACTGCCTCAGAGTAATGATTGATACTGATCTGCCATCTTATTTCAGTTCAAAAAGAAAATCAGCTTTTCCTTTCAATTCTCCCCATGGAAACCTTGAGTTTAGAAAACAAACACAAATCAGGTCTCTGAGAAAAACTGCAATATTTTCCAAGGTAGAATTTGCTGATGGAAAAAAAGGAGAGAGGCGGAAGCTGCACTTCCTGACTTGCTCTGCTCCTTATCATGACTGTTTAATGAAATACTCTTTCTGCTGATGTGAAAATTAGACAGTGCCATCTAATTGAGAGCAAAAGGGAAGAGAAGAATGAAAATAGGCTAATAAATAGGAGCAGAAAATTACTGCCACACATGGCACTACCTCACAACTGGAAAGTCCTAGTATTATGGAACAGGCATTAGCTCAGGAAAGTGCAAAGGAAATCTAGCAAGTAGGCAACATCTGTTACCCACACTCCAAGTAAATATCATGCATGTGCTGGAAGGGGTAGTGAGCCTCATTCAGCCAAACGGAATAAGCTAAAGCATGTATACCCTCTCAAAGCAGCAGAAGCAACTCAGAAGAATTGTCTTTACAGCCAGTCTCCCCTACAAGCTGTACACAAAAGCATGCCATGGCTTACCCTCATTATACTGAATAGTTTTTTTTAACATTGTTTTTTCAAATACATATTTTTCATTACACACTTGAACATGCAAGTCATGTCCAATTTCATGTTTGCAAAATGAGGTGATAAATGCTGACAACAGACAAAATAGCAAATAACAAGCAATCTTCCACCAATAATATTCAATCTCTAGCTATGAAGACACCAGTAACTGTACCAAAGGTTGCAGTGGGGTCTGTGATAGGAAGGACCCCAATGTACTTCATTTTCAGGTTGCTACAAGACACACCATTTTTAATGGTATGGTTATTCAAGGAAGCAGAATAAGATGACAACACAAAATTTGCTTTCATTTGGGATCTATATGAATACTTGAACTCCAGCCCATAGGGCTAAAGAGCAAATACCTTATAATTCATTATGCCACTCATCCAGCCAGAATCACAAATACAAGTGAGAAGTCATTCCAGTTTCTAGTGTTATTTCTTTTAGGTACATTGCTCCTGAGAGAGTTCCCCTTGTGGTGTTGAAGGTTGTATCCACAGGGCTTCAGAGGAATGCAGAGTCTGATATTAGGGACTTATTAAAGATTCTGAGTCAGGTCTTGGAGCAGGTGTAAATTAACACAGCTCCATGGAAACAAATGAAAAACAGCCTATGCCAGCTAAGAATTCAACCCACAATTTTCTGGGAGATGAAATCATTTCTCTGCTAAAATGAGCATTGAAAGCTGGGATTTGCCCTCAATATTTCTAAGCAATGCAGCCTTTCTTCTGAACTGTAGACTTTGACAGGAGCTCACAAACAGTATTTTTTGTATCAGCAGAAGTCTCATCAAGTCTAAAGGCAGAGGTGTCTTTCTGGATAAACCCAAAGAATCATTAATATTTGTTTGAGCATTATCCACATTTATCTAAATCTTAGAAGAGCTCTACAATTCTATGCTGCTCATTCAATCCCAGCAGATCTTCTTTCTTTCCTCTCCCAATCCCAGTGCTATTCGTTCTCAGTTCTGGTCTCTAATCACAGAACAATGACCATTTTTGCCACAAATCCTCTCTCAATACACAGTTCACTCTTCAATCCCTTGAGAACAGGGAAAGGTCCTTTGTCAAATTTAAAATAACTCAGTGGATTTCAGGGCAAATAAAATGAAGCTTACTGTCTCCTTTATAGATATGGAAATTTTGAAACCTTTATGGCATGGAACAGATACTCATGTGAACAGAAGGCTATTCCAATTCCCCAAAGACTCATACCATAATTGAACTGGCTATTGAACTTCTCACAGTTGATAACGTTGAAACGATAGGGAACTGCTAATTTCATGTCACAAACTTCAAAGTAGAACCACTGGTGATGCTGGTTGCTGTTCACATCTGCATTCATAATTAAGTCGTACTCAAACCTGTTAAGGAAGACAAAGAAACGGTGTCCATGAAGCAATCTGTCAGTGACTCTACTGAGGAGAGCAGACCATATAACCAGACTCATTATCACTCTGTCAGAGGCAAAGAGCTCTGTCAAACCAGCGGCACCCACACACACCATTAAATATTCATAACATTTTAGTCACGTCAAAACTTCCTGAGCTCTACTTTTTCACTCCTATTTCTTTCAGGACATCTAAGTGTTGGCAGACATCATAAAACTTGCTTCCCTGACTGATCCTTTCAGAACTCAGCAGAATTCCAGCATTTCATGTTGTGGACATAGCAGAAAGTCTGGCTGGGACACAGCCACTGCAGGAGTACTTACTCACGCACTTGGATGACTTTGCGGAGGTTTCCTGATTCAAACTTGGAGAAGAATGTCAGACAGCCTGGAGCACCTGGGCTTGAATGACTGCAGTAAATCAAAGCAAAGATACCTATAAGCAAGTTGTTTCAAAGACAAGTCCACCCCAGCAGCTTCTGTATGCTAGTACAGGTTTTCATAAGTTTGGGTTTTTTTGTTGTTGTTAGTTTGTTTTTACAAGCAAGACCCTGAGAAGTAGCAAGAGATTATTAAATCCATTATCTTTTTATCCAATGCATCATCCTTCTCTACTCTTGCTTAATGATTCTAAATTTCATCTTTTTCTTTCCCAATACTTGCTTTTGTCCCAATTCTTATTTACTTTCTTTATTCTAGTTAACTTCACCACTGAATTATTTCTACTAGTTCATTAATTATACAAGCCAGCTCTATACCAACTTTCCATTTTTGTCTATGATAAGACAGCTTAGGTGTCACATCAGGGTGGAAATCAACTGGATTCATAGCTACGACTTCCAGATGCTAACCTGTGCATCTACTCCAAATCAGTACATCCAGGGCAGACATATCCAGAGACACCATGGATCTACACATCTCTTTGATGTGTAGATTTTCTTCTTCTGTTCAAAACATTCGAGAGGCCCTCCTGTGCCAAAGAACTATATTTCAAAATAAATCCTTTCCCCAGGGCCCCATACCAGAAATTTACTCCTCCAATAGGCTTTTCCTGTTTGGCCTTACCTCCTATATCACTTCTTCCATACCTTTATCTGAGATGAACGAAGTAAACCACGTACTGATCTCACTACTTAACCCAGCACTGACAGTACCACTAGTTACAATATTCAATTTAGGTTACCCACCTGGGCTCATCTATATCAAAAACAGTTCTTCCTATCACATCACCAGGCTGGATTAAGCGGCGAACATCATCCAGTACTTTGTCCCTAACAAAAAAAAAAAAAAAAAAAAAAAACCCACTTGATGCTTTTGTTTTATTTAGTAAGNAAGCCAGTTGTCATGATGTTGTGAGAAGTCTCAGTGCAGGGTAATCTAGGAGAAATGTGAAGAGGCTTAAGAAGTTATTCTGAAGGATTGGTAGTAAAGAGGACTTCAATGTGCTGATTCCAGGTGACTTTCAACTGTGTTTATTTATTTAACCATAAGAAATCCATTTCCATGGCCACAAATTGCCTTTTGGATTAAGCAATTTATTCTATACAGTTTTTATTCTCTGCAGCACTCTATCAAGTCTGATTTATCCCCAGTTCTTCCCAGTCAACCTCAATCTTCCAGCTTAGCAAGCCTTGCCCCAAGGGGAAATACCTGCCATAACTTCCAGACCTACTCGCCTGTCTCCCAGTGAATCTTCATCCAAAATCAGGCTAATTTCTACTCATTATTAAACTGAGGTTCTCTGATCCCAAAAGATCAAATGTGGAACGCCAGATTTACTTCCTGACCTTTGCAGCAATCATGTTATGCCCTGAAGTATGATATGATTATTCTCATTTTAGCTGGAGAGCTACGCATGTTGTTACAATCACAAAAGCAAAGCTTTAAGAGCAACAGTGCAAGATGAGAGAATGAATTTGCCTCTAAATAAGATTTTTAGCTTTTGTATTTGCTACAGAAAGAATTCACTCTCTAGACGTCACAAAATAGTGGTCTTCACAAATTCTATTTGATTAGTGTTGATCACCTTTAAAGTTTAGCTCAGAGTCCTGTATATTCAACCTCTTTGTTGTCTAGTTATAAATCCCTTTGCTACTAAAAAGAAATGTAAAGTCATTGCACACAGCCACACATGGAACACAAAAAAAAACAGTGGTTAAGAAGAATTTCGTCTCCCAGCACAGCTTTAAAATACAGCTTCCCCCTCCACTGTACACCAGAAATGACAAGAGAACAACAGAGACCTCTAGCAACGTGCCAAAGGGAAGACCTTCTTTCTTTCTTTCTTCATGCTGCGTGCCATATATGTCGTCTTGTCCTAGAAGGCTGAGCAGCAGGGAGGGAAAGCAGCCTACTTGCCTTGTCCCAGCTGCTGTTCTCTGGCTCATGAGTGACTTCCAAGAAGAGTGGGTGATTGTACCCCTACCACAAGCAGGATGCAAGAGGAGAACCTTCTGGTGGACACCATGAAACAGGCAGAGAGCAAAACACACAGCAACGAGGGACACGACAGCAGAAGGGTAGACATGAAGATTCCCAAGAACAACCTGACACAGATACACAGGTGACATAATGGATTTTTCCTCAAAGAACCAGAGGGAACCTTTTGTTGTAGGCACTAAAGGTGGCTGGATTAAGAGCAAGACCGAAGGTAAAAAAAAATACCCTGGAAGGACACAGTTTTCTCTCTTTCTAAAATGAACTTGTTCTCATTTGTGTTTTAATCAAACCAGACTCACAGCTCATTCTGGGTTTTGGTCTACTTTAAAGAAAAGGCACTCATAGATCTTTCTCAGAGCTCTGACCAGCTTAAGGTCTCATCACATAGATAGCTACATTGATAATTATACATTTATCAATAGCTAGTTTAATCAAAAGCTATTTAAGAATACGAGACAGTCGAGCGTTTATGGATTCACAGAAGCCATGAAAATCTCACTCCACCATGGCCACGGCCACCTTTATCTACCAGACAAAAAAAATGCACAGACAAATTTACCATTCATTCACTGACACACAGGAAGTCCATATCAGAGACAGGAAACAAGCCTGCTGATTTCTAATCTTATTCCCAATCCAGATAGATGTGATTTTCCTGTCCGTAAGAGTAAAACCTAAATAAGAGCATCCTGCTCTGTGGTCTATTTCCTTGGGGCAAACAGTCCAAAATTTGTTCTATAACTTCCTAGGTAATTCAGAAACACAACAGTCAAAACCTAATTATATTAAAGCACAATCACCTTTGAACCCCATACTGCCTCTCCAGCATGGGCTTGCCATGAGGAGCTGGCTGGTGGCCCCAGAAGTCAGGGAATGCCAAGTCTTTGTAGCCTGGTATGGACTTGACACGTTTGGCCCTGGCTGTGTAGATATGAGGGCTGTGGTATGGGATATTCCCTTGGTGTTCCTTCAGAAGGTTTGTCATTATTTCTGAGGTCTCCAGTCTCTCTCCAGAACTAGGATCAATTGAAGCCTCACATTCAGTGTTACATATTCTTTTGCACCAAGCAGCCTCTTTTGGGAGAGGACGCAGAGAAAGCACATGACTCTTGGCTGGATCTTCTTCACAGGAATCTGCGTTTTGGACTGCTTCTGCAATGTTTCTCTTTTCATTGATTGGATGCCATCTGCATTTCTCCTTCTTTGTCCAGCTCTGCAGAGGAACTTCAAAATCCTTCTCCCCTGGATCTGGTCCTGCCTCTGTGGTGCTCTGAGTCCTCCATCTGTAGTTTGGATGTTTCACAGAATTACCTCTTGGAATGAAATGAGAGGGATTGGAGGGAAGATTCTCAGCATTGTCCTCCAAGTTCTTCTCTTCTTCAGACTCTGAATCAAGCTCCTTTAAATTTAAAAAGCAGAAGAAATTAAGAGAAACTAAAGACAGATCATGTCTCCTTCCAGAGGAAACTCTTGCAAAGAAGAACAATGAGAAAATATTTACAAATCTCCCAAAAACTGTACTCATCCAATAAGGCAGCCGAAGTAAATTCTGCCCATGGGCCACCTACCAGAATTCCTCTATCCATAAAGCTGTTTCAACAGCACTCCTCAGAAAATAAAAAGGATCAGATTGAGTCATCTGGGTTAGTCATCTCTGACCAAAACTGACAGTTCTAACAAATTAGGGAAGATAATTCACAAGGCTTTTTTTTTTCCCTCAAATGTTACAGCAGGCTAAAGGAGGTCAATCTGTCTTGCAAAACTCCACCCCTACCTTTATGTGAAAGTATAATTTAGTCTCGTTTAGTTACTTGTAGTCATAATAAATGTGACAGCATTGTGTGTATAGGACATGTATTAAGCCAATGGTCCTTTCCAGATTCATATTTGAATCACAGCTTTCAGCTTTCCTAAATTCACTCTGAGACTTGTAACGAGTGCAATACTCCTTTTCATTTCTTGTCCCAAATTGCAACAGAGCAATCATTTCAACTGTGTATTTCACTCAGTGGCAGTACAATCTTTTCCATCACTTCCTTCAAGCCACTAGTTGACAGTATTTATTTTCCACATTTCATTCTGATCTTGATATTGACGTTGAAATTGCCAGCAAGGATACAAATTATTATCTGACAGATTTCTCATATGGCAATTGATTCAGTAGTGCTTAGTTAATCCATACCCAGCCAAATGTGAACCAAACAACATAATTCTCTTTCTATTATTCCTGATTCAGGCCAATAAACTACATCAAGAAGTCTTAATCTTTGTTTTCCCACTCCCGTAAGACATCTAGGTTTCCCTTTCCAATAGTGTCGGTCTGGTTATCTCTTGTCAATATTCCCTTTCAAGTATTTCTTAACTTCATGCATATTCACAAATAAAGAAAGTCATGCTATGACTGTACCTGAAAATCATGGGAAAGTTCTAGACACATTGCTTCATATTGTCCAAGCTCTTCCTCTGGCCGGTCAAGCACTGGTCTTGACTTCAATTTGTTCACATCTGTCTCCAAGTCATAATCCTACAAAAACAGAATTAGAAAAGTACATATGTTGAACATGCCCCACATATACTTTTACATGACTGTAAAATTCTGTAATATTCTGCATAACATTATTTGTTTTTATTAACATCATACTGAATCTTACGACTGTTTCCCCCTGTACTCATGAAGGCTGTTGAAGTCTAGAGAGTAGAGACTGGATTTTGAGAGAGGGGAATTTGGTATTTTGCTATCTGAGAACCTACCTAGAAATACTGTGAAAAAAACCACAGTTTTAAAACAAGTATCTAAACACACTCATTGAGACTTGAACCTGTCTATAAGCACCTCAGCTTGAAAGGTTCAAAAATAAGGGACAACAGGAGCCATTAGTTATTTCTGAGCACATAACAATTTCCTTTATGTAGTGAAAAATAATAGGCACATGCAAGAGATGGGTGGTAATATTTTGATTCAAAGAAACAATATTTAAAAAGCACAAAAAAGTGTATTTGCCAAGAAAATTCCAAAAATACAAAGAAAAAATGTGACCTCACATGCTATGAGCAAAACTAGAAAGCTTGACACTTCTACCTTTGATTTAGGCTACCAAATAGTATCTATAATTAAGCAGAAGGGGCCACACCTCAGTACCACTGAGTTTGCAGGAACCAATTGTTCATATTTTATATTTTCTCTCAATGCTGTCGATACAAAGCTTTAAACTCTTGCCCGATCAACGTTCTGTACTCTCCATCTTTTTTGATTTTTATATATGAAATAGAACCCTAACAAAAATAAATAAACTTAGATAGTTATCAGTGCAGTAGGGATAAGAACTATATCCAAAACTTACACGTTTAAAAGCAACTGTGTGTTCACGTGCAACTCTGTCTCTATCAGATTCCAGAACCAAAACAAAACTGTGCCAGACATACAATCATGGCATAAGTAATCAGGAAAAGATACGAAGAGGGAAAGATGGAGACATGACATTTATTCAATGGCCATTACATTACAGCATTATTCAAATAACTCAACATGTCATTAGCAGGGACATACCACCAAATGACAGCAAAGAGTCTATTTATCAGAAGCTAACAAGTTCACTTCTGAAGCTGTTATCAATTTTTCTTTTCCCCTGAATGCAAAAGAATTCATGGTATTTCAAACCCTGAGGTATGCCTGTACTGCAAATCAGAGTTTGAACTGCTGTTTGGGTCTAGTTGAAAGGGCGGTTAGAGTCTCAGAGTATCTCACCTCAGAGCATCTGAGGTCAGTTTGAAATGATTTACCATCAACAGCATAATGCAAAAGCAGCATCAGACTTGCTGTAGATTTGGTTTTGATGCAATGAATTTGATTTTTGTAGAACTGCCTGAACTGCTCACTTCTGCTTCGTAAATCCTTATTCATAAGGAAACAGAACAGAGCATATAGGATCTGTTTCTGAATGACTAACTAATCAAAGAAGAAGATAAATTCTCAGTGAACCTTATTCCTAATGAGCATCTGAAGAGCCCTAATATACAGACAAAACAGACAGGGGCAAGTTAAGACACTGAGCTTTTTTTTGTTTGCTTTTGTTGTGTTTTTTTTTTTTTTAAAGCTTCCTTTTTTCATTGTGTGACATGTCAATGTAATACTTGAGGAGAAAAACGTATGACAACTAACGAAATGGCCCTTTCACAGAAGTCTCAATTGTATTTAAATATATTTGCAACTTCATTTCTTTCAATTGCCTTTTCAAACCAAAACACATTCTGTGGACAAGATAGTAGTTCTCAATACCTCACATTTGTATATAAGTTTGTATGCATCTCCAGAACAAAAGTTTGTACTCTCATCCTCAGCTGCTGGTGGTTTGGGTTTTTTTTGGTTGATTGGTTGGTTTTGCCACTTAGATTCCTTCATCTGCTGCTGCACACAAACAGATAATAAAGTGGACTATTCAATACTTCTGATTTCTCCCTTTGCAGTTTCTCTCTGCCATAATCTATGTTCAAATACCCCAGGTGTAGCTTGAAAGAATTAACCTTTTTATTATGATAGCTGCATAGCCCAAATACACTCTGATATGGAAAGAAAAAAAGGGTTAGTCTTTCCTAGGTGATAAGGGACTGAAAGGCAGTCCCTTCTCTTTCTCATCTTCCATTTATCCTTTTATTATTATTCATGTAGTGTACCTATGTGGGACATGCATATCTACATTCTCTGCTCAGATGGCTAATCAGGATGTCAAAATGGACAATGAAAATGTTTATTTTCCTGTACATGGATGATAAAGAAAAGTCATTTATATACTCACTTCCTCCTTACTCTCCACGTCATCTTTATCCAGGTCTTTTTCCACGTCTTCCTCTCTGTCACTTTCGTAATCATCTGCAGAAGTAGAAGAGAGATACAGGCAAATGAATTCAATCTAATATCCCTCTCAGGCCCTCCACAGAAATGTGCCATCTCTCATGTGTGTCTCACATGCCTTCCAACCCAACACAATCCTGATTAAAGAAGATCCCATTTGTTAATCTACTATAAATGCATTTGGCACTAAATCTCACAGTTTTTAAAGCTCTGTTCTCTTGGAATCAAGCACTGCCTTTCAAAACCATGACAAATATCACCAGGATATGGATCCAACTCTTATTACAAAGCCATAGAGATTTTCTGCTTGACTGCAATGATATTACAGGATGTTCTTAATCTATATTATCTAGATCAGAGTATTTTATGGCTATCATCATTATAATATCTAAGCATCTTCCATGTGCAACCGAAAGTAACAGAAATCGCTTGTGTGCATCATGGAGCTTGCTGTTTCGTTGTTTCTGTGGAGTGGCTATCTTGTCTGTACCTGAGTTCTTATTTTCAGCAAGTGCTGAAATATATCATTTACTCATGCAATTTTCCTGCTATCTGCTTTTATTTTAGAAATGAGAAAGGATAATACTCCCAAAATTATTTACTGAATAGGCTGCAGGGCAGTGTTATCCCACAGCCATGCAGAGGAACAGTTGCTTCCCTCTCTGTTGTTATCACGGAACAACGACACTCCTAGCCCCTGCCATACCCATTCTGTTCCGTTACTTTTTGAATCATAGGATTTGTCTATTCTATTTCCATCACTTCTTTAAATCTTCTGTTAAAACAACTAAAAAACCCTGTCAAGTCTCAAGAAGACCTGGGGAGGTTTCATCCCTAATGAGTATCACTGTAGTTCACATTAAATTTAACTACAAACCTCAGGACCAGGCTGCCAAGACTCGCTTCCCCAGATATCACACTTAATTCTCATATTATGCTCCTTTTCCTCCTACCAAACTCAACCTTCAACAGTTTACCTTCAGATCCCATACATGGAGGTTCCGTTTTGACATTCCCAGGAAGAGGGAAGGAATAGGAGCTTCTCACTGTCACCAAAGGCAGAGGCTCCTTGGGATAGCACTTCCTTAGAATCTGAGTCACAGTGGTTACAATAGGATTCAGAGTCTTACAAGATAAACAGTCCTAGGAGTCAAAGAACAATTAAGAGCTCTTTAAAATTGTCTCTTAAAATTGCCCTGCCTACTGCACATGATCCCTGAGAAACATTCTTCTGATTGGAATGTGAAATCATTCTAATCATGGAGGTGTAGTTTTTTTTCCTGTTTGACTGGATCAGCAAAATCTCAAGCTTTCGGAGTCCATTTCCTGTGGAAATAGAGGCTCACAGGGACCCTGAGGACTTCTACTCTCAATTAGAAGACACAGTATCCCCTCTGCCTCTGCTTTTAGACATTACAGCCAGAGCATATTTAAGGGAGATCTAATAGTAGTACAAAAAAACAGTAGCACTGAAGAGATATGTTCCTTAATATGGATATAAAATCCTGCAGGGAGCCTGTGTTTTGGCTGTCAATGCATGCCAAAATCTGTGCTTCTGTATCTTTATTACTGCTGTCACCAGAGCTATCATGCCAAAAGTAACACAGGTAAGTAGTACACTTGCACCATCTTGTCTCTGTACTCAATGTACTCAATAAGAGCACTCACTATATTCTCTTCTATATAGTTCAGCATTGGACCAAACAGTCTGAAAGAACACCATGTGTCACCTAGTCACAAAATACTGAATTACTTCAGAACCTTAAATTTTCTATTCCTACAATCCAGTGTAGAAAATAGAAACTTAAGGAGCTATGAAAGCCCTGATATATTTTGAAGATCTAGAATATTTTTATATCTCTATTTGTTGCCACACTATATTTGAGTGAACTCCTCAGTATCTTTTTGTTGGTTTTTTTTTCCCCTCATGTATTTTTGTGAGCCAGGATCATGCATGAATTTTCCATCTTATTTTTACTGTAACAAGAACTTAATAATAATAATTAAAAAAAGGCAAAACTAAAAGCACACACACTACCTGGGAGGTAGGTGTGCATTTTTAATAAAAGAGACAGACAGTTTAGATAAACAAATTATTTAAACAATCTGCCTTTGAGCAACAGCATTACTATGCACAATGCTCAGGAAACCAAGCCTTCATATTTTTCCAAATCTTCATATTTCCCCAAATACAGTGTATATTTTGTGTGTATACCACAGCCTTCATCAGACTGACTAATCTATGCAGCATCCTTCCTTAGTTTACAATTTGTATCATGCTTATCAGCGTGTTCATATATTCATATGTAGTGACTTGGGACTAAGGCTTAGCCCATCAGAACAGGAATTCAATTCAAAGAGCACGAATGTGCCATAAATCAAAATGAGAATATTAAAGTAAGTTCTAACATCATTGAAAAATTTTGGCCTCACTTCAGCACTGATAAAGTGGAACAGACCAGAGGGCAAGAATACGTTGTGCTATTGTCTCACAGTCCGTACTGAGGACGTTGGCTGGACAAGAAGAATTCAGCAGATACAGGAAGGAGTCAGAAGAATGGAAAGCACTTATTAAGAAATAAGAACAGAAAAATGGCTGTGTTGATTTTAAAAAAAAAAATTTTTTTTTTGGTTGTACAGGATTTTAGTCTGTTTTCTCATGTATGATTGAACAGCATTATAAGATTCAGTGGGATTAACTAGGATTCCTGTAGGGAGACTAGAAAAATCATCTAAAGCTGACACGCTTACAAGACTCACTACAAGAATCTTAATATGCATTTCTGGATCTCTGGCTGTTATGAACAAGGGTGAGGAAAAAGCAATTTTGAAAGCATCTCCAAGGAAATTCTACTGTGGTTAGAGCAAAGGCCAAGGAGAACCAGTTTCTATTTCCAGTTCTTCCATTTATTCAGTGTTTCACATGATGTTTGGGTACCTTAGTTTGCTCGTTATTGAGGGAAAGATAAGGAAACTTTGTCTGCACATGGGAACAGTTTTGAATATAGTTTAC
Source organism: Penelope pileata (assembly GCA_013396635.1). NCBI lineage: Eukaryota > Metazoa > Chordata > Aves > Galliformes > Cracidae > Penelope > Penelope pileata. The sequence goes on from WBMW01001799.1 coordinate 160,125, forward strand.
TATACTATATAGTTTATAAGCTATAGTTTACTAAGTTTACTAAGTAAAACTGCTCTGTCTTTACTAGAACAGAGGACTGCAGATGACTGCCTTAGGCTAGCCATCTTAATTCATTTCAAATTGAATTGAGCTAGTCAAGAGCAAGGCATTTTCATACTGACAGTGAATTTCCACAAGTCAAACTGCTCAAGAATACTGTTTGAAAGTCATATTTTTCTTAATAGAAAATTAACTTGCAAGTGTAAAGAAGCCTTCAGATATCTTAAATGGAATATTTCGGACTGCTTTCATTACTGTTCATAAATTGCTTTGAGGTTCCAAGATAACATGGTTTACAGGTAACTGAATAAATGTTTTCTAATACAGCAATGCAACATTTTTTTACTGATGTCTGAGAAGCAGACAAGAGATTCCTTTGTTTGTGTGAACTATCCCATTTATTTTGTAATGGGATATTGTGAATGAGGGAAAAGAATGATTCTTTAGCTCAGAAACACCACGTAAAGCTAACCTGAGTTCAGGGGAACTGCTTTTTAGCCTTTGCAGTCAATCTTTTCTCCTTTGAATCTGTAGTAGTCTTACCAAGATATTATGGTATATATGTCACGTATGCAAAAATGTCTTCAAGATTACATTAAGGCAAAAGGTAATGATGCTAATGGATGATACTGGGAAATATAGAAGGAAATACAGAATAACATTAACTTGGAATAGACTCTGGACACCAAATGAGCTTAAAAAAAAATCACATGGGTAAATGATGCAATAGCAAAAGAACGTTCTACACTGTGGTCTTTCCTAAAGAAAACAAATGTGTTTTCTTGTCTCAGAGTAGGCATCTGTGTCACTGCATACACAAAGCCAGCCAGTTTCTAATGCAAAGAAACTATTTAACTGACATTTCCATCTAAGCAAGGCTTGGAAAAAGAAATGGAAGTAGGAAGTGCTGCATTTTCACAAATGATTTTATTGCTTAAAATTATTTTTCATGCCAGGTAGGAGTAGAACTCAAAATATGCCCAAATTCTCTACAAACCAAGTTGCAGTTACTCCTATCAATGTAAGGAGATGGTCTTAGCAGTATAGGCATCTGTAAAGACATAGGCCTAAAGTCTATAAAGGCATAGGCTCAGGTATTTCAGGTATCCAGGTAAGCCCAGGCATTTCAGCTCTCTGACAGTCCATACAGGGAGCAGCCGGAGAGGGTTCAGTTGAAAACCTGCCTTGTAAATGGGAGCTCCACTGGGTTTTTTTTTTGTTGTTGTTGTTAAAACAAATCTGTCCCAGCAGAATTATTTTAACTTCAACAGATGAGGGGCGAAAAGTGTCTCAACAGAACTTTTCTAGCAATCTTTTAACACCTTTTAAATCAGTAGTTGGTCAGTTTGCTCAAGGCTGATCACCACAGCCAGCAAATTGCTAAAGGCATTACAAAGTCATCTGCACAAAGAATCATTGCTTTCTCAAGCAGTTATTGTCTTGCTCCCTTTCTCTCTGAAGCCTGTAATTCCTCTCAGGAGGATGAATTTCCCATTTTTTCCTCTCTCATTAAGACAGTGATAAACTTTCAGTGGCAACAGCAGTCTCTACATTGGGTCAGAACAGGGAAGAGCATGAGTGATGGCAGCTAAAGGGCTGCCAGACTCCTCCTGATACCTCACATCTTGGAGAGAGACTGACAATACCACAAAGAAGAAATGAGGGGATGTTGAGCTTTGAGCCTATTAACCTTGGTTATTCTCCTTCCAAAATGAACCTAAGTAGCACACAGCAAAAGAGAATGAACTAGAGGCCCCTGAAGCTGTCATTTCCGCTCCACTTCTAACCTTTGGAAGGATTAGTGTTCTCAGTGCTCACTGGATACTTAGTGTGTCATTTCCTGTTTATTCACCCAAGGTGACCCCATGTTTGCACTTTTCATGGTGTTGCTCCTAGGCTGAGCTATCAGGAGACGTTAGCTGAGAAAGGAACATGGGCTGGAGAAGGCACTTGAGAGGGAATAAGCTGACATCTACCCTCAAGCAGCTGTTACCACACACCCTACTCAATTTTCTTCAGATCAGGGTGTTGCAATAGAGTTGATACTCCCTGAAAGCTCTGCTGGCTGTGGCCACCTCATCCCACCTGAAGGGAAGGGAGGGGAGGGAGGGGAAAACAAAAACAAACAAACAAAAAAACCCTGTCGTTCTACCACCTACTGCTGGCAAGAAATATCTTTGTAACAGCACAACTGTTCATAGCAATGGGAACAGTGAAGAAGCAGATACAGTGGATCATAAGGCAATGTTTTCTAGAGGAAAAAGATTTTCATCTAGTATGTGATGGTTATGCAATGAGTTAATGCACTGACCACTGGAAATTGCAATGGAAACACTCCTTGTGGAATCACATGGGTCAAGAACTGAAGATTTCTCTTTGCAAGACTCCTCTAAAGAAGGCTAAGGAAGCATGTTGGCAAGAGACAGAGGAAAACATTATTGTTCTGTATCTGCCCTTTCTATACCTTACAGGGATCCCACCTATCAAAAAAGATTACATGGACCTGAAGAACTACATTAATGTTCCACGAGATTAAAATTGGGTCTCCTGAAAAACAGCTGATACATGTCTGTCGTGAATTAAGGCCTCGCTAAATCAACACTTTTTGGTGAAAAAGTGATTTAGTAGAATTATCCATCTGGATACCTGAAAGAAAACATGTCACAAAACACCTCAGCTCTTCTGTGGAGACTCTGCACTGCAGTTTGGGAGAGTCTCCAAGTAGAGAGCAGGATTCACAAGGAAGGAGGGAAAAAAAACACAAAAATATTAAAAAGCCTGAACTACAATTCATGTGAGGCTCAGCAGGGATTAATAGTAGTTTTAAACTGAAACATTTTCATCTGACTGAAAATTGACAATTCCTTTTATTTTGACATTATCATTATTCACTAATACATTATACAAATTCAGGATAAAACTAGCACTGGAATCTCCTGCAGGATGAGATATCTAGTTTTCAATACAATTCTACACTAAAAGAAAGGATGCAGTGCTAATTACCAATCCATTTCACTCAAGCGCATAAGCACCATTTACCTGCACACTTGTGAAGAGAATCTCCATACCTCGAGAACCAAGGAAAGTCTCCCTGCCCAGTTGGATGTTGGTGATGTGCTTTAGGCAGAGCAGGAGACCTCTACGAATGTAAATGTAGTTGTTGGAGACATCATTGTGGTGCCAGTCTTGGTAGAGTCTCAGCAATCCACCCAGGTAGCCTCTGTTCACTGCTTGTCGGCTATTAGATTCTGAAATCAAAGAGAAAAGGACGCATTAACTCTTTCAACTGCTCATTCTGCTTGATAACCATGTGGCTACTCAGTGCTTATAAACTCAAATTTTTACGTCTCCTTTTCCTCATCTAATGAACAAAGCTAAACTTTTGTCACTGTTACAACTTAAGATGTTGTTTGTTAAGTATGAGCTAAGCCCTTGGAATTGTACAAAAATGTCTCCTGTCTAGGTAGAAACAGTCGATCAGAACCCTAAAGAGTAAAGGTTTTCCTTTAAGCAAACCAAGGCTAGGGTAGGCACAAAGCCTTTATCTCCTTCCAAGAGCTAATAAACCTAATCCACATCACAGCACCCTAAGTGTTCCTGAAATTGAAGAAAATCCTGAGGAGTGAGAAAAGCTAAACAATAGGATTAGTTGACAGCAGGTCATACACTCTTCACATAGCACTGTGCTTCAGTCCTGACAGAACACCTTGTTGAGATCAACAAACACAGAAACCTTGTAGCTGCACAATCCTGTCACAGCCAGTGAAATTGTTTAACTTCCAAATGCATTCCCACACATACTTGTATAATGAAAGCCATGAATCAAATTATTCTGGTAAATCATAGCCTGTCTCCTAAAATCACGAGATTAAATAAAACCCACCGTATTTAAAAATTAACAAAACACTAACATGAACAACAGTGGTTTGGGCTTCTTTCTTGCTGCTTTCTGGTTCTGAAAAATTTAAAGGTAACATTCAGACCATTTTTGAAGGTTTTACCTCATGGACAACAAAGCTAAAAAGATACTTTCAAAAATAAAAGCTGGTTTATAAAAACTACCAAATGAAAGATGAGATGTTCCCTTAATCACGGCTCCAGGATACAGAGCTCAAAGAAGAGGATTATAAAACTTGGTGATAAAATGTGCTTTAGAATAGTCATATGGAAGAACTCACATCCCTTCGCCTACTGTGCTCCTTGCCCTGCCCCACAGAACAAACATGAATCCATACCAGATTCTAAGGTCCCTCCCTTCAAACCAACCCTGCACACACATACTTTCCCAACCAGTCCTGACATTTCTCACTGTGACACGCGTTAGAAGCTGTCACGAGCTCACTAATCAACCAAGGGGCCAGGTAGCATATGCGAGACCAGAGCTCGGCTCCTTGAATACCGATCAGCGTTTGCGGCTCACAACAGATGGCTCTTGGTATGGATTCTCCAGAGCTAGTAGGCTCCAATTCATTTCCAATCCATTAAACAGAGTGCAAGAATCTCTCACACCTGGAACATTAAAGTCATCAACAAGGATTTACAGGGCAGGAGAAGAAGAGAGAATGGGGAGAGGTAAGATGCTGGATGAAGAAAATCAGTAGCAAGGGAAGCCATGGAGAATGTAGCTAAGCTCACACAGCAACACTCAATCCCAGTGATGAAACAGATGAAGAAATTAGGAAGGGAAAAGAAGTTACCTGAAGTCATCTCAGTTTGCTCTCTACAGTACATAAGCAAACTCTTACTTGGAAAAAGGACTGGAGGGCAGCTCTGCTACCCGGTCTTGTGGTGCCATTTTCTCAACCATTGCCATCACAGGACAGAAAACAAACAGTGTCCCAGACCAGCAAAAAACCCTCTCATTTTAATCTTCTTTTGCGTCTTCACACAACACCACTGCTATTCCTCTGCACTGGCCTGTATCTCACACAGGCATTCCATTCTAATACCTTATGAACAGCTATGTCCAGGCGCCTACACTGAGGCTTGCATTCCTGCATAGCCCCTTTCCCCCTTTTTAACCTTCTCACATGGTCCCTGCCAGTACAGCTTGTATTTTGGGGCTCAATGGTTGTCAGCATGTAGGTCATCCTTCTCCTTTGGCCTTCGCTCTGTTTTTTTGTTTTTATATTTGACTCCCTGCTAGAAAATTTTAATTGCCTGAGAATCCTTTATCAATGATTTTATTCATGATTTCCTCTTAATCCTCAACCAGCTGTCATGTTTACTAACCTGCAGGAGGACTTACCCCTTAAATCAGTCAATCTTCCTTGCAGAATTACTCAGAGAGCTCTGTAAAAGTCAATAAGTATATAAAACATGACAAGAAGAAGAGTCAGGCAGTGCAAGGTAGGGATGATTTGGATCAGGCTCAGAGCCTCCCTCAACTGTTCAGAGGCAGATGAAATTGGACCAGAAGTAAGGATTTACAGCCCCCAGCATTCAGTGCTTGAAGTTCAAGCTTTTTGTGTCAATGTCAGTAGTGTGAGGGAAATATTGGAAAGCACTGTGGGGAGAGCTGCTTAGGGGAGTTAGTTAAGTAGAATTTCTCATAAGATGTGGGTGTGAGGTTTTCCTCACATCCTTCAAGACAGACTTCCACATTTGGATCCCAGGTCCACAGGGACCTGGAGACAACTGTTCCATTGCCTCAGTCTCATCACTGGATGAAAAGCACAGAGAAAGCTGAGCCAGACAGCCTTGCTATTGGCTTTCCTCCTGTTTTCTATATTATTTATCACCTTTAACATCAAAACAATCACTTTGAAAAGTGAAGCTGAGATAGCTTTGCAAGTAGACAGGAGAGGCAGGATTGTAGTTCCCTCAGCATTTGAATCAGAAGCAATAAGAACTGCTTAACAGAAAAGGCAAGAAAGTGTTCATTTTGTTTCTCTCATTCCATTGATTCTCTTCTGCTCTCCTGTTTTTTCAGTGTTTTGGTTTTTCACTCCTAGATTTTTTCAGTTGTATAGTCAAAAATGTAGCAAATAAATGGAGGAGGAAGCATGCCAATATCTCCAGAAGGCAGAACAGAAAAAGAAGGCCTCCCCACCTGTCTGTGTCTGTTGGTGTCTCCATCTAGGGATGCACCTGCATGTGTATCTGTCTATATATTGGCACAAATACAGATGGTGGAAATGAATCATACAGGTACAGCAGAACTGCACAGATTTGTAGGCAGCAAGAACCCACCCCTCCTGGAGCGAGTATGCATGACCTGTATGGTAAGTAGTAAAACATCCTATGCCTTTTGAGCCTTTTTGTTATTATTTTGTTAGTCACTTTCCTTCTCCTTGGGTGTGGCCAGCATGGTCAGTGGAAATAGAAATTCTCCTTCTGGGTAGCTTTCAGGAATGCCTTGGCATACTGCCATATTTTGATTCATGCTTGGTTTGTCTTTCTAATTGTACTCTGGCATCTCTGACAGGTGATCACTGTCTTCACCACCTTTTCCAAACCTGCCACAGGCATACTAGTTTTTTTGTTTGTTTGTTTTCCTTCAAGAGTTTCAATTCTATATGCTGAGACCTGAATGGGTGATATGGGAATACTCAACATCTTTATTTCCCCACTCATCCAGAACTGATCACCCACTTTTGGCTTCCAGGGCGGTACTACTAACCAATGAAAACATTCTGTGCTGCAGTGACAGAATATCTGGCCTGAATAATCTGTTCAGTTAGCTAGAAGAATCTGACATGGATGCACAGCCAATATGTGCAATTATCAAATGGTTAGAGATGCATCTGAATGAGCAAGGGGATTACACTACAAGGAAATCCACTGTTGTGAAAGAATTCGGAATTTGTGTTGATGGTCAAGGACAGACTGAAGCCTGGGTTTGAGTCTAGTAGACAAGACCTATGAATGCTAGAGGGCA